>LPNX010876635.1:880946-930034 GCA_001517045.1 Pseudotsuga menziesii
CCCCGTGCATTGGACCAAGTTGGCCCATTTGAAGTACGACCTGTCGAAACACTGTCGATGACCAAATAGACAAAGAATCAAGTAGTTGGTCAAGCAATGGACATGGGAATGTAGGAACTCAATACCATTGTCAAGGATATTGGCCATGTCATTTTTAATTTTTCTACAATGCCCATGTATTAGTTACATGCTATTCAATGGAATGTAGTTGAAGAAATCAAATCAAGGGAACATGCAATATATGGACAGCTGAAAACATCGACATAAACCATTTCATCACTCAAGCAAACAATCAAGGAGACTGAGATTAAATATAAGACCTGGAAGGACAACACACAACAACTGGAAGTAGTTGTCACATTGACTTGTAGCAACTTCACGGATGAAGGAATCATGCCATAAATGTTTGCAGAAGCAAAATTAAACTCTCAACTGAAAGTTTGGAAGATATTTTTCTCGATCGAGAGTTTGTAGTCAACAAAACCTACAAAAATCTCCTGCAACTTCAACAATTCCAAACCCTGCAAATTTTAAATATTATTTGACGAACATGGTACCAATGGATTCATCCTCGAATCTAGTTTCCACTGATATAAGAATGTTTTGTTTGATTTTGAATTTCTATTTGTTAATAATTTATTTCTAAACCTTACCCCTTAAGAATTTTATTGCTCTGAAAATCACTTGAAATGAAAATTCAATATCATAACAAAGACAACACCAAAAAATTGAAAATCACTTGAAATGAAAATTCAATATCATAACAAAGACAACACCAAAAAATTGAAATCTTACAGTGATCTTCCTTGCCTTGTCTTCTTCAAAAAGGTAATTTTAGTTTTTTCAATAAGAGTCACACTAAAAAGAAACTTGAAGGTCACCAACATGTGTCAATAAGGAACTATTTTTTGAGCATATGCTATTTCGGTAATAATAAAATATAGTTCTCAAGTCTGAAAAACCTCAAAATATAATCCAAGCATAAGGGCAGTGTGTGTAGATATCAACATACATTTTTTCTCCTAAAATGAATAACCATTTCTCAAAAACCTAGTGCTCATGTAGGTCACTGATTATTTATACCTAAAATTTTCAAGTATATGTCGTTGGTGAGCACCAAATTTGTCCCACGATATGTCCATAATTAAAAAAAATATGAGTAAGAGGGTAATTCAATTCTCTTAAACATTTGTGTTTACTTCAAGGTGAAATTCCTAAGGGAGATATGGGTTTAAAGGGGTTGAAGTTGAAAAACATAAAACTTTGCAATTTTGTTTGTAAAAAAACAAGCAAAATAGTTACCCAACTTCATGTTTTCACATATGTTATTAGTGTATTTTATAATTTTCATTATTTGTAGTTTATCATTGTGATATTCAAGCAAGTACGATTGAAAAGCATGGTACATCAATGAAATGAAGAAGCCATGTAAAATTTCTTCAAAGTTCTCAATTGGGCATGAACTTCATTAAGTGTTATTTTCCAATCCTTCTTACAAACTTGAGAATAATTTTATTTCTTCATAAATTGTGGTATTTGGTCTTGTCATTGCATTATAAATATATTTTCTCTAGCTCTTTCTAACATTTTCATTTCATTACAACTTTAAATGAATGGTGTATGAGCATTGGTTTGTTGTAAGAAGCATTTCAACTATGAAAAATAAACATTTAATTATTTGTATCATGATGTGAACAATCTATGGATATTGTCAAATTGGTATGGCATTTTCACAAACCTATGAATGGATACAGTTATTGTAAATAACTTTTAACTTCTTATTATTAATAGTTACAATCATTTCCTTCTCTTTGAATGGGTAAGGTCATTAAAAGTTGGTTGACTATTGTAGCATGCCTTAACTTAGTATGCAAGAATTGTGTAATAGAAGCAAAGTGAGAACTTCTTAAAAGATAATTAAATAGGCAATGCGACCTACTGTTGGTCATAGGTATTTGTGGTGAAGAAAATACATTGCAATAGAAGCATCAAAATGTTGTTGCTAGCTTGAGCTAACAAAAATATTAATGAGGAGCAATCAAATGACAAGAGAATTTCATTGACTAAGCAACCCATGAAGTAATATGAAATTTAAGAGACTATAAAGGTGGTTTTCAAATAAAAATATAAGTTATGGGTGCATTTTAATTATATGCTAAACAAATCTTTTCATTGGTACTGTTAATTTGAAAACCATTTGCAAATTTTCCATGATCACACTATTTAAATGGGGATGAGAGTAAACAACAATGATCATAAATATGTTTTAATTTTTGGGTGATAATATGGTTGTGTTAAATCCTTTCCAAAATCAGCTAAATCCTTTTGAAGGTTGATGTAAATAGTGAGAATGTATGGGATGAAGTGATTTTAACTTCAGTTGTATCTGTGACATTCTCTAGATTAATATGTTGCCTATATAGGAAATGTCAACATGAACTGCTCTAGCATAAAATGCATGCTTATGATGTGTAGGATTATATGCAACTCTTATAGTCATAAATAGCATGCTTATGATGATCATATGCAACTCTTATAGTCATAAATAGAGTAAGACTAGTGAATTTATTATATTTTGAACGCTCTATAGTTTGTTCAATGAAATATAAGTGTGATATATTGGTGGTGATTGTTAGTAACATTATAGTTTATAATGTACAAGAGAAAACAGAAAAAAATGTAAACATAGCATTACTTCCCTCCAAAGCAATCCCTCTTCAAATGAAATAATTGCTAGTGTTTACTTTTTGCATTGGGATAAAGACTAGTTTTGGTGGGTATTACCTCTACATTAGTTAGTGGAGAGAAATGTATTTTTTCTTTTTAAAATCACAAAGGTCGTCAGTCAATTGATGACCACGGTGAATATCTAAATCAGAACGCCATGGAAAATGCATCAAACACCTATTGCAAATATTAACGACACATCATCGGTTGATCGATGGATCTCCGTCGATCTACCAACTGATTCTCCACTAAGTGCCAATGTTTATTGACGGTATGTGGTGGGTCAACCGACGACCATGTATTGGTCCGCTGATGGATATGAAAAGGTTTTCTGATGGAATGGGGTGGGTCAACCCACGACCATGTGTCGTTCCATTGACGATTAGGAAAAGGTTTTTCAGCGACATGGGATGGATCAATCGACAACCATGTATCAGTCCACTAATGACTAAGAAACAAGTTTTTGATGGAATGGAGTGGGTCAAAAGATGAATACATCACTATGATGATAGCTCCTTTAAATATATTATAGTAATCAATTAAGCTCCAAGATTCACAAATTTATTTTTTAGATAACCAAAACTTTGTCACCATGTAGTCATCAGAAAAAAAAGTTTCTGGACATTCTTTAAGAATGTTTTTTCAAATGTTGTTCACAAACCCCTCAATGGGTCTACTACGCATATGGGAAGAAATCACAAGGGGCCCACCTGAAGGGGCCTCACCCGTTCTCTCTGATTACAGAGCTAATCCAATGGGGACATCAAGTGAGGCCCTTATATAAAAATGTATAGCCACCCAAGGATTTGACCCTGAGACCTTACATTCTTCAAGAACTTTATTTGGTAATTTGAGAATATAAAACTACATTTATAAGTTAACAAAAAAAATTCTAACAATTTTAGGAAAGAGACAAATTATAACCACTTTTAGGAAAGATACTGACTATAACAATTTCTAGAAAGAAATAAACTATAACAATGGACGATATTTCTATGTACAAATGACTACAACTCTCCCAATCCCAATATGAAGAAGAGATGCTGGGAAGAGTTATAAGTGTTTTCATCTATTTTACAGGAAGAGAAATGGGTATTAGGAGAGGCTCCAATGCAACTCTTAGACATTAAGAGAAAAATGAAGCTCAACAATCTTTTTGGTCAACCTAGAGTTTGTGGGATTTGTTTCAAACAACCATCTTTAGGATCCAAAACCCTATATGGTTGTTTCACTTGGAATAAAATAGAGGTAGGGAGGAATCATATTGCATAAAGAATTGACATATATTTGCATATTTCCAATGATTGTTAGCAAGGTTATGATTCCCATGGAACAATGTTTTGTCATATACTGTATAGTGTGCCCATTATAGTGTGCAAAGGGAAGTTATCTACAAGCATACACTGTTTAAGGTTTAAGGTACTAACTCACATGCTCTGAAGCCTCTAAAATACAAGTCTAGCCTCTAAAATACAAGCCTAGGAGTGCAACTTCATTTCATAGCACGTAACATACACCCAATTTCTACTTTAAAACATAAAAACAAGGTCCTTTTATTTATGAGTTTTATCCTCAAGATTGAGATAATCATAATTTATGGAACAAGCCATTGGTTTACATCTCTAAGATGAATGGGACATGTAAGCAAAAATAATAGAATATACAACATAAGATTTGAATTCCACATGTGAGTTTGCACCTAATTAAGCTAGATCTTGTAGGGAATATTGCTATTCCCATGTTATGGACTTAACAATGACCCATGATACATTATAAATATTATGATTACCTCCAAAGTACAAAAAAAACTTCCCCATACTAAAGTTAAAGTGTACTGTTTTTTTCGGAAAGGGAGGGGTCATGGGTATTAGTTGTCCATATTGCTGCAAGGACAATATCTCTATCCTTTGAGATTCATACAAAACCACAACAAACAAACAAAAACGTCTTTAGTGTATCCAGATTACAAAAAAAAATGATAAATTTAAACAACACTATTTAATTTATTCAACGTGAGGAAGGGTGCAAACTCTAGGGACATTTTGGACTAATGCTTTGGCCATATTAAGTCTTCTTGTAGATGTCAAGTCAGGTTTAACAAGAGAAAGGGAAGTTTTTGTTGTCACTTGTTGAGCAGATGTAAGTAAGTTACTTGGATTCAATGTAAAATTTGATTGGTTACCCCATTTATATCTTCAGACTGAAAAAATGGAAAATTTCTTTAAAAAAAAAAAAAACTTTTTGCTTTTTGCATGCTAACTATATTACCCAAGAAAAAGGAGAAGTTATACTCCCCAATTCATTTCCATATTTCTTTGAACCATTCTCTATATTCCTATCCTTGATTCATTTCTAGGTTTATTTGACCCATTCTCGATCTCTTTATTCAAAATCATATGCTAGGAGCATTTAAGCAATGCTTCATTTTTATGTTTACTAGCCGAAGATGAACTGGACCAATTGATTTACGTCAAACCTATCATGGCCTCTCTCTCTCTAGAATATCTTCCAAATGATTTTTCCTTATCTCAGAAATCAATATCAAGTTCCTAATCCCTATCGCATTTAGGTACATCATAACCATGTCGTGAGGAACTGCGACTAAAACTAGCATAATCCATGTCATGGTTTGAATGATCACTTCTACTTCCTTGGTACGAGGACATCTCACACAACATGAGATGGGAATTCTATTTGTCAATGTGGAATACCAGGAGGAATTGAAATAATTATGACTTGTTTTTCTACCTGAAAATGGAACTTCGGAGTCATCTATTCTCGATCAAATGGACAACACTGAAAACTTTAAAATCAAGGAGTCATCTATTCTCGATCAAATGGACAACACTGAAAACTTTAAAATCAAGATTTTAAAGTTAATTTTAGTTCTCAATAGTCCTCCCAACCATGAACCAAAAAACACAAACATATTGGGCGCCAAAACTTTTTGTTTTCAATTCCAAAGTTGTTTATTTTGGCCACAGTTCTAGAAAGAAAACATTACGGGCCCGACATACATACATACATACATATATCTATCTCTCTCTATATATTGAGTTGTATAAAAAAACAATGAATACCATATTACCCAAACAATCACATGCTATACCAAAAAACAAATAATATATTGCATAGAATAGAATATGACAACAATTATTGGAAAATACAATGAATATAAAAACAATTAATGGACAAATCACAAGAGATAACAATCTATTATCTCAAGTTAAGATTCCATACTAGGGCATGGATTAAAAAGTAGCAACATCAATATTCTCTAGATTAGAATAACCAAATATTACTATGATAATCTATAATATTCTACACTGAAAGGGACTTAATGGTTACAAAAACAATGGTACCAGAAGGTATAGGATTATACACTTAAGGACCATTAGATAATATATAAATACATCAAATATGGTTGGATCACTTTGGGTAACAAGATGAAATAACATCAGGTTTGATTTAACCTAAGCACCTTGACTTAAAAAATAGTGGCATCAAAATTAGTGAAGTATGTGTACCAACTTATGAGATCCAATACAAGAAGATCCTTATTCCATAAATTACCTTGGTGCATTAGAGAAAGCCAAGAGGGTTTCTCCTTTCATGGAATCGTATCGTCATCAATTATATTTATTCACAAGTTAGTCTTATGTGAGAGTCTTAGTTCTAGATTTGTTTTTTTTACAACAACCATTTACATTTGATATTTGTTGCAGAATTTGCTACAAATCATTTAAAGGCAAAGCAAGCTTAATTTAAGAAAACACTATACTTTCTTGTAGGGGAGTATCATATGTTTTAGACAGTGACATATTGCATTTTTTTATAACAATAAATGATGGTATCTTATGGTAAATAAATTCACAGTTATGAACTCTATCCTAAGGTGTTGTTGTTAAGGGGTATTCCAAGGTCTAATCCCCGATAGATTATGTTTAAGAATAGTCACTCACGATTTATATGTGTTTATACTCTCATTGGAATAAGCTGGATGGGTTGGATTCAACTTATGCTTTGAAAAGATCTTGCAACATTTTTTCTCCTCAATACATTTTTAAGAGTTCTGCAAGTGATTTATTACTTAAATGAACCCCTACTTATTTATCTATGATCTTGCAAGAAATGGAAATAATGATGAGATCAATGAATATAATTTCTTCTCTTAAGAGAAAACTCTGTAAATTGCATCTTTTGTTGGATTTAATACCCTTGTTAGCAAGGGAAAACAATTTATGCATGTACCTTGATATTACCCCAAAAAATGTAAGCATGGATGGGGATATTCAATATTTGGATCTTCCTATTTCTCATATTAACAAATGACATAAGAAAGATAAGCTTCCAACTGCTAAGCACTCTCAATTTCACAGCATGGTTGATCATAAATTAATATGAGAAAACAAGAGCCTCAAGGTTAACAATATCCATTTGAAACGAAGAATTATGAGGGAAAAGAAATACCATAGTACCATGGACACTTCATTAGAAAAAAATTGACACATAGAGACCACCCACACATTCCATTGCAACTCAAACATACGGAATTATGTTGGTGGCTGAGAAGATTATTAATTCCATCCTGGATTATGTGCTTGTTAATACATATGCCTTTATGTATTTAAAATTGGATATTTCTAGTTGGATGCAACAAGATGAGATTTTTATTTAGGAATTGTCAATTAGGAAAGTCACCAACATGTAATAAACAAGCTTAAGGAAATATGGTTTTCATTATACCTTGCACATGGAAACATATGGAAAGAAAAATTACGATGGTACATGTATAGGTTCAAGGAAACCTAAGGTAGACTACAAGATGTCTGTAAACATGGATTTAAACCTTACCCTATTGATCTCCCTCTTAGATTCATTATTTCTATTTACATGAGAGGTGGACTACCTTTAGATTCCATTAGCTCACAACATGATGACTCTGTAAGATTGACACTCCACATAATCTTATTGACACTTTTTCAGTTTCACAAACCATGAGCATAATTTGTTGTGTGAGTTGTATCTTTTCAATTTCCTGCTTCTAGGTTATATTTTTCGGAACCCTAACCCATCCATGGTAGATATTCATTTGATATATTTTTCCTCATTCATTTATGGTCTTATCAAATAGAAAGATGAATCTAAGTTCCATGACCAAGTTGAGTACAACTCTGATTTGATTATAAAAGAGGAATATCCTCTCCATCATATAATCATACATGATTATTAGAAGTTACTTTCCAATCCAATAGTTTCCTATCGAATCAGGATCCATTGTCAACAAGCTAAATTTAACTACCTAGATCTCATTTAAAATCAAATTTTGGTAACACTCTTAATTTCTCATGATATATTTCTCCAACAGGTTACCCTCATTTTCAACTTTCCTTATCTCATGATTTCCTATATATGAATTTAATGAGATGTCATGCCAACAGATGGATTGGTCTCAAGTTCTACTTTCCTCCCATTTGGTGCTCTACTCAGCAATACAGGGACACATCTTAGTGTAATGACATTGAAGAGACATTATAGTGGCATCAAATTGAAAATACCCTTAGTTTTTATGCAGCTACTAAATTTGGTCATCCTACTTACAATTGGACAACGATGCAGTTGGGATTTTTTAAGAAGGAAGGATAATTGCATAGGAACATAGAGATTTCTAGTAAAAACAAACCCTTTAAAGAAAATTTGTTTTCATATCAAAATACCACATTTGTTTAGAAAAGTGAAGCGTCTATATTTCCATTGGATATTTGGGCCCGAGTTTTCATCCAATCTATGTCTTCTTAGGACATTTTCTGATCTATGTAGTGTTGTTGAGATTATCTAACCTATGTACAGTTGGTGAGATTATCTGATACTTAGTTCCAAATAAGTTTTTGTTAAATATTTTTGGTTCTCTTAAATATTTAACTTAGTTTTGAATGTTACTTTGCCTTTAGTTTCTAGGTACACTATCTATTTTTACTTGTTTCCGTTACAGTAGTTAGATTTCTAGAGTATTTAATCTGGGAAGAAGAGGATGAAGATGAACAAATGAACCTTGCACCTTATAATAAAGGAGGAGGTTATGTTTAAATTAACCTACAATGTACTGATATTGACTCTAATTATGCAATTATTTTGTTTGACAATAACCATGATATTTTTATGAATGAGAATAAGTATATGTTAAAAATTGAATGACTTAATATCATAGAAAACCTAGACACAACTTTGTTGACAACTACCTAACGAAAAATACCCTTAAAATATGTTATCCAAGCCTAGATCCTATAGAAATGGAAACCCATGGGTGGAAACCAATAGTAATCATAAATCTTGCCAAGGGTTTTTTTCCTATTCCAATTTGCTTATAAGCACACTACATTGAAGTTATCAAATGAAACCAATGGATATATTGTAATACCTTAGTATTATTCTTTTTTCTTGGTTGATGAATCAACTAAGATACATTTCCCTATGTGGGTTGATTTCCATGGATTTCCCCTACCATTTTAAGGACATTTATTTATTTTTAAACATAATATCTATTTGATAAAGATTCCCTCTACAAGACCTACGTGATTCCTTAAACACTTGTGCATGTCCCATGATCCACACAAGAAAATATTATGTCCTAAGGATCTCCCTTTTGACCTTGAACCATGGTATGCACTATGAGAACTATACATGGTGTGATACTCCACTTGAATGCCAAATATTCTCTTTGGAGGGACTTATGTTATGGCCTAAAGAATCACATAGGCCAATGAGTCATAAAGACAATTTTTTTATACCAATAACCTATATTTTTGCACTAAACCATATATTGGACACTAAAAATCATCCCTAATGTTCCAAACCTCTGTGAACTTGGAACATCTCCACAACTTCAACAAAATACTACCAAAACCAATTAAAAAATAGATTGTAGAGGAAAACTTGTGGCTGCAAATGGTTCAAAAGTGTCAACACCTTATGTAAAACCCTCGTTAAAACCTTTGCACTAAAAAATCATGCAAGAAATATCACAAGGGTTAGTGGATTTCCTCGACAAACAATACCATTCAACTCCAATAACAATATCGAGAGAAGCATAGACCATGGTAATTTGATCTTTAAACCGCTAAAACCCCACGAATTTTCAAGCAATTTTGGGGAAACAAATTTCAATGTGATTGCAAAGAGTTTTGGATAATTTTATAAAAAATATTAAGAATTTCATGGAGATAGCAGTGGGTTACAAGCCTGAAGATTTTGGAGTAAAGGGCAGGAAGTAACAAAAGGGTCAATGAGAAAAGAGTTTGTCAAGGTGGCAACCATGGTAGCTTCAAATAAACGATTATTCCCACATAGTTGCTTACATATTTTAACCCCCGCCCCCTCCCCACTTCAAAACCCAAGGTTATTATAGGGAAATTAATGTTAGGGCTTGTTAGGTATAGGATTAATTGTTAATATGAAATGAAAACCTTTTATATGGAGATTCCAATGTATAAAACTACTTTCTAGTGATCATATAGACTATCATACCTTTGAAACTCACATAAGGGCACATTGGAGGATGATTGTGAGATGAGGTGAGAAAGAGCTAATGATAATTTAGTCTTTTAGTCCTAACTAAAGTATGATCTTATCTTAAAATAATTGAGCTCATCCTCATCATGCATGCTGCCCTCAAAATTGTATAAAGACAATGATGGTTTTCATGTTTATTAGGTGGCATCTACATATGCTTCTACATCATAGTAAACATAATGTGTTTATCCTATATGTTTAGGATGGAGTATGTAAATATTATGTTTATGCAATCATTACATTAGTTCTTGTGTTCTTATAAGGCTTTACAAAATTATAGTATGAGGTTTTATTGGTTAGTGATTCTTGGCAACTCACTAATATCCATCATACTTGGATCCCAATTGCACTATATGGAAGATTGATAGATATATCTTTCATTTTTATGTCATGTTTACTTGAATTGCCTTTAACTACTTATCCAAATCCCATTACCATCCTCTGCTATAATTGTATTATATACACACAAGTTGAGGGTCTCATGGTACATTGTTGGTGATGGGTTGATGGCCTATTTTATGGTTATTTGATTAGTTTATTTATTGACATTGTTATTAATATTTGTATGTTTATACCTATGACTTGTCCAATAAAGTGGCACTAACAATTTCATCACATGTGATTGGAGTGGGAACTACCTACAACTGCTATAACTTGTTTGAATGAATCCCTACATGTCTCATTGCATGCATATGAACCATGAGCTTCCTCTGCATCCCTCTCATTTGAAAAAAAAACATTAGAATTGGAATAAGAGAAAAAATATTTCATGGTTTATTTTTTTATAATTAATTATGTTGTTTATTGTATGGAACAACATTCATGCAATGTACCACAGGTGGCATGAAAGTAAACTTTTAATGGAAATGTTTAATCCCAATGTTGGTTGTTTTACGTTGTAGGGAAAAAGAACATGTAACTATTGTTTTTACTATAGTTTGCATTACTCCAAGCCAAGATAAGTTAGTCTCCAATATGCACCCACCCATATCAACCTACAAATGTTGTATCTTTAAAGTCAAAATTGAACAAGATATTACAGTTTCATGAAACTAAATCAATTTAATTGTTATAAATCCCATTGTAAAGCTATGTCCCATTTATTGAATGAACAACCCTTGCACTCTAATCAACTTAACCAAATTAAAATTTTACCATGTTTACAACTCTAAGTGTGTGAGTGAGGATTTTCAAGTAAAACATACTCCTTACAGAGGAACACAAATAATCAAGGAATGTGCATATGCCATGAACATGTTAATATATAGTGTTAATTATGTCAACCTTATATCGGTGGATTTGCGATTACTTACTTTGCAAAGTTGAAAAATGGATTTTTAAATAGGTTGCAAAATTTTGTGATCATGTTCAATTGAAAAATGACCTCCATCCAAAAACCCACACACCTACAAATATAACTTGCAACTATATAATTCCATTTCTCTTATTTCCTTTATATAATTTGTTACCAAATTATGTCAGGAACATAAAGTTATAGTAATGATATGCCATAGAATATGGCATATGAGCTTTCTTAGTGTTATATTCCAAATAATACAAGCGTGTTAAAAAAGAAAGAATAAGTAACGCTACACCCTCAGAATGTTAAAAACTAATTAAATAACAATTCCTCTTTGAGGGAGAAACCTCATTTACACCTTATATTTATAAAAAATCTTGAATATAATCCACAAAACTATATCTCCTTGGTATAAATAGAAGAGAAAGGGTGCAATTACAAAAAATGTATTGACCAATAATAGCAACAACAATATACAAATAACAATGTAAAGGCCCAAAACGGTCATGGGGGATTAATATGATTAATTAGTAGTGGATTATTCTATATTAAAAGCTCATTATTCCATGTTGAATCCTCTGCCAATAGGTTCTTCAAGTTGATGAGAAACTCCATAGTTTATTTTAACATTTTCTTCCACTTTCATTGCTCAACCAAAGATAATATTATTTCCTCCTTTGATAATGGACCTTGTCCAATAAATTATTCCCATATGGTAAAACCATTTATACTTATATATTTTCATCATATTCCTCACTCTAACAATTTTTGAAGCACCACTAATTGAGATTATATTCAAAATCTATGATGATTTTAAGTTTACCCACCTCATAAAGACCTAATTAGGAATTTGATTTGTTGGAAAACCTTATACATGTTACAACTTCACCAATTATAATATTTTCTTGCTTAAATTTTTAGTGGATGTACTATGATATGCCCTCTTCAGTGTCCCATCGATCCCTTGCCAATTTGTACCTTCCAAATAAAAGTTAGCTCCAAGATACGAAAACATTTTTTATAATGTTTTTTTAGTGAGAAACTTTTATGGATCGACACCTCATCCATGTTTTCTTACTAGATATAAAATTTGACATTGAAACACCTCAGCATTTATTTTGTACACTCCCACAAATGGTAGCCAAAATGGACCTTGAAATCCTTAAAAATGTGGCTAATGTGACTATTTTATTGAAACTACTTGTTTGAGTCTAATTCATGGACTAGACAAAAACTCTAAATTATATAACCGATAACTTTAAAAATATAACCAACTTGGTTCTAAACTATGTATCTAGTGTACTTCACTCTTTTACCTATCAACATGGAAATTCCCATGCATCTCAAATGATCCAAAAATAAATATATAAAATTAAATAAAAATGAAAATGAAAATTGTAATATGGCTCATTTGAAGAATCCAAACTAGGATTGTCAATCCTAATGACAAATGATATGGTCCAAAGAACCCAAGTAACATAAACATAGAAAGAATAAGTAATGTGGCACCTTGATAATGATGAAAGGTGAATGAATAGCAATTCCACTTTGAGGGGTATCGTTCTTTACACCTTATGTTTGGGTTTAATATTTAGGGTCCTAGTCCACTATTATCTTACTGTAGTGACTATGGTGACATAATGTGCCTATACTGACTATAGTGACCATAATGTGACCATAGTGACTATGTATATTGCCTAACTCATGCATATGACATAATCTGAGCATAGTGACTATAGTTAAAAATGGCTTTGTAACAATGATCTCTTGGTTTTTTGGATGTACATGCATTATTTCTAACATATTTCATTTGAGTGCAAAAAGGGAAGAACATGTTTTCTATGTGTCATTCCCATACTTCAATTGGTACAAGCTACACATAAAACATTTAACAGTTGAGATATTTTATACCTTGGTTTCCTTGGCTATTGTTAACAAAATAACATCAACATGGTTGCACATGCCATGCGACATTATTGACCATATTGATTATAGTGACCACAATGATTGTGTATATTTCCCAACTATAGTGGATATAGTGACCATATTGATTGTGTATATTGTCCAACTATAGTGACATAATGAGACCATAGTCATATTGTGACCATTATTTGGACATAACGACTGTGCATGTTTCCCAACTCATACATGACAAAATGTGACCATAGTGACTATAGTTACAAAAGATCCTATAATAATGACCAATTGGGTTTTTATCTCTACATGATCTCCTGGATTCCATGGAAATAACAAACAACTCAATAATGTCCACAAGTATTTCTAAACCAAACCAAATAATTCACTAGCAAGTTGTTTCCAAGCTTATATGGTTTACATTGTTAGTATGTAGTTAAGGGTGGAGTCAAATTAACTAAACAGTGATGAAACATTATACTTAAACCTGGTTCTTATATAAATATCTTACATGATCAAAGCACATTCTGAATTGCATCTCAAACCATATTTAACTTAGAATATTTTGTGGCGGATTCACTTATAGATGTGGATGTTAGGACATTCCCATTAGAGTAATTTTTATGGAGCTATAGGAAAGAAATGTAAGGCATTCCCAGTGAGGAATTATTACAAATAGTTTGATGACAAAATCTCAATCCACATCTTAATAGTAGAAATGGTGTTGCTCCCAAGAATTAAACATACAATACAAATAGATTTATTGTAGTCAAGTCGCTTTTAGAATATATCAATCAAGGTTAGAATATATCAATCAAGGGACATTAATGCGAGGAAACCTGCATTAAGGTATTAAAGTTCCAAGGTACTACAAAAAGTATCTAATCTTATTCCTAAATAATTTTTTGAAGTCGATGGGACAATATTTGTTGAAGGAGGGACATGAGGTATCCTACATCATCCAAAATAAGCATTGTACCAAAGTAATTTAAAGAACCAGGAATAAAAAATTGAATGAACATCATCATATGAAATTGATTTACTGTGAATTTTTCTAGTTGGAAACCTAGTTTTCAAGAAAGTTTTGTCTCCAACTCCTATGTTATTGTCAACTAAACCAATTGTCTAGCTCCAACTGTCAGTTATTCAAACCTATTTCCAACTCCTATGCAATTGTCAACTAAGACTTCATCTGTAAGCATGTGCATTGAAATGAAAATCTGTCAAGGTTTTCAGAAAACCATCTCGAGAAATATATTTAAGGGCACTCTTTCTAAAACCATCCTCCACAGTCATGAGAATCTAAACTTTAGAGGTGATTGTTAAAAATCCATATCCAAAAGTTAAATTATCGTGAATTTTAGGGCAGGTGTCAGAAAAAAACCTTGAAAAATATACTAAGGGGCAGTCTTTCTAAACCTCCCCCTCGAAAAAAGTCATGAGAATTAAAATCTTGGCGGAATTCTTTAAAAAACCGCCTTCAAAATTAAAATTCTCTTGAATTTTAGGGGGGTTTCTGAAAACTGCCTTGAAAAATATATTTAAGGGTATTCTTTCTAAACCCCCCACCAAAATTGCCTTGAATAATATCTTTAGGGGGGTATTTCTAACCACCCACCCACCCACCCACCGCACCCCCCTGCAAAAAAAAAGGAAAAAATAAAAGAAAATCATGAGAATTGGACTTTTGGGGATGATGTTTTATTCTCATGACTTTTGGGGGGTTTTTATTCTCATGACTTTTGGGGGGATTTTAAAAATCCCCCCCAAAGGCCCGAATTGTTTTTTAGAGGTGGTTTTAGAAAGACCGCCACAAGCCAAAACCGTCTCTAAAAGTGTGATTTATTTTAGTGATTGTACTGATTAATTATGGTCTCTTATCCCATATGAGCTTATTAATCTCATTATTCATCATTTAAAGGCTTCTAGTTGAGTCTCATTCAAAAGTGGAATTTTTACCCATGTTTTCCTCATAAGAACATTTGGCACCCAAAGACCAACTTTGCTAGTAAGTATTAGTTTACTCATGAAGAATAATATCACTAACATCCAAAATTCATACTCAAGAACATACAAGAGAGATGAAAACCATACCATTTTTATTTAAGTTCAACAAAGAGCCTCTCCAAATGAAAGCCACGGTTTAGCCTCCAAGGGCCTTTTGTGCATATTTTATGTGTCTAACCAAATGAATTTAGCCTCCAAACTAGGTGATTTGATCACTAGCTCATGAACCCAAATATTTGTCTTTTTGATATTCTTGGATAATATTTTTTCCAACATAACTCCTAGTCTATCTTAGTGTGAAAGTATTTTTCCTTCTTCTTCATTGCATTTATACAAACAAACTCATATTTATCTTGTGGTTGTTCCTCTTTCATTCTCCATTTATTTATATGTTTAAATATATCTAGAGCCATCCTTGTGAATAGGACAGATTTTCTTTCAACCCTAGAAAGACGTGCAGTTCCTCATAGGCTAACGGAATTCATGTCCATTTACAAATTTGAATTGAAAACCTATATAATGTGTTTGGGTTCTTGATGAAGTGTTCCTAGGTTTTGATGTATTTTTATTGATTTGTAGTTTCCTACAAGCTTGATTCACCCATTGGAAAAGTATTCACATCCCTAGAGTGAGGATGTTGAGTCCACTTCTTTCCATTACCTTTCCATCATCTACGAAATTGATATCTCATTGTTGCAATTGGAAAATAAGTGCTAAATAGTAGTTATATTGGTATACAAGATATTTAATGCACTTTAAAGTCTCAATCATTAGCGAGAGGAAGAAAGAGAAATATTTTTCATAATTAACTTACTTAGAAGCTTGAGCATGCCATGTTCTTTTGCATTTAATAAGTAAATTATGCGATCTTGCTTGAATAACTATGTTGTTAGAAAGATATTGCTTCATTGATATCATATAAATCTTCTATGTAATGAGTTAAATGAGTATTCTTGATGCCAAATATTTTACCAAGTTGTATTTGAATCAATATAATGGAAATATCCTATAGACCCTCTCTGTACGATTATATCTCTTCCTCGTGGGCCTTACATCATTTTCAAAAACTTTGGTTACAATACATTTGAGTTGGACATAGTACATTTTTTGTATTTGCATCTAATTTTCAATGTGGATATGCTACACTCATACAATACCCCTTTGTTGGGAAAATATATTTAGCACTTAGAACAACCAACAACATTGATATATATCAATGTACAAAAAGAGAGGGATAAGATCCAGGGGCATCAAACTAAGTTTGCATGCTTATAAGTGGTTCCACTCTTTAGAGTTATCAGGGTTAGACAATACCTCGCACTATCCAATTTTTTTATCTTATAACAACTTCAATAAATTGTTTCACAAGCATAAGCTTAATCACACCATACATAAAGAGGACAAACAATAGGCAATGTTATTGACCAAGGTTGGGGGAATTATTTAAGTTCTATCAAAGTGTATGACGAGGTGAAATGATCAATGTTTTCTTAAGCATGAGTTTCCAAAAACAAGTGTTTTAGTAGCGCTAATTCTAAGGAAATTTTGTGTTAAGTATGCCAATGCATTTTGGTGCCAATAAACATCAACAATATTTCCATTGTGACAAGCCTTAACTTTGATGACACACCAAGTAAGCGAACCAACTCTATGGAGTGTTTAAGAAGAACGAATTCCAATGAAAACATAAGTAGACCACATACTTGAAATATATCACTTAATGGGGCACACATGAAACTAAGGATGCAATAAGGGTTTCATACCTAGCATGGTCTCGAATCTAGTGTCAAAGTTTTAGAACCTATATTTACCAAAAGATACCTACATGAGGGTTATGTCAATCAAGTACAAAATAAAACTAGAATTCAAATCTAAGATCCAATGAGTAAGTAATGCCCTACTATACCTTATGTAAAATAAATAGATTCAAACACATGTCATTCCATACACAAGTCATACTAGAGAATATGGAATTTTATTTAGTTAAAAAGGGTAAACAAAAGATGTGGTGAGCACCTTGACAAGAACCTTGCTAATTTTTGTTAAACATCATGTCACATCAGGGTAAACCTAGTTTCTCCTTTCAAGAGCCACTGATAAAAACCCTAGTTTCTTAGGCCATTGAACAATACCTTATGGTCTCAAGGTCAAGTATTTTCAATAGTTTACCTAATTATGGCAAAAATGCATAGTCTCTTATTCAGGAAAACCCTAGTTTTTGAGATAATTGAACAAGATGAGCCATGGGTAATGAAGCACAAGAGAGAGATGATCCTATATGGAATGCATCATCATGAGCCCTACAGAGTTGATAGTTCCTAATTTTTAGCCACAAACACCATTTTATGGTGAGTTGCAACTCTTCTCCTCAAGCCTTCCATGGACACTTCATAAATTTGTCATTAGGGAATAAAAACCCAATTGAGCATCAAAATCGAGTTCCATAAGGTCCCACATGTGTGCTTCATCATGTTTGACATGCCAGGGAACAAAACCCATGGTCCTAAGGTCGAGGAGTTTCAGTGGTTGACATAATCATGCCAAAAGTGCATAGTCTCTTATTGAGAAAAAATCTAGTTTCTAAGATCATTGAATAAGACAAGAATTGGGTGATGGATCCATGGGAGAGAAGTTCCACTATATGGAGTTCATTTTCACAAGCCCAGTGGAATCTATAATTTGTCAATCCGAGCCATGGTCATCAGTTTATGGCGAGTTGCAACTCACCTCCTTAATCCTTCTAGGGACACTTGGCAAATATGTTATTATGGCATAAAATACCAATTGAGCATCGAAATTGAGTTCCATAAGCTCATACAGATTTGTTTGTTCATGTTTCCATGGGTACACTACCCATCGTCCCAAGGTCAAGGATTTTCAGTAGTTAATTTAATTATGTCAAAATTGTGAAACCCTAGTTTTTAAGATCACTAAACAAGACGAGCATCGAGAAATGGACCCATGGGAGAGAGGTGACCTTAGATGGAATGCACTTAGCTGGAATACATTTTCATGAGAAAAATGGAGTTGACAGTTCATTGATATAATCCATGGTCATCATTTTATGGCAAATTGCAACTCGCCTCATTAAGTCTTTTAGGGACACTTGACCCGATTATGTCATTAGGGCATACAAACCAATTTGAGCATCAAAATTGAGTTCCATAAGGTACTACATGTGTGTTTGATAATTTTACACATGGGAACACTACCCAAAGTCCCAAGGTTGACGAGTTTCAGTACTTGACCTAATAATTCCAAAAATGCATAATCTCTTACTGAGAAAAAGCCTAGTTCGTGAGGTCACTAAATGAGATGAGAATCAGAAAATGGACCCAAAAGAGAGAGGTTCCCATTGTCATGAATCAAATAGAGTTGATTGTTCATTGATCCAAGCCACGATCATGATTTTATGGCGAGTTGCAACTTACCTCCTTAATCCTTTTAGGGAAACTTGGTAAATCTATCATTAGGGCATAAAAACCCAATCGAGCATTGAAATTGAGTTTTGTAAGATCCTTCATGTGTTTTTTGGCATGTTTGACTAGGGAAAATTTACCCACAGTCCCAAGGTTTAGGAGTTTTAGTAGTTGACGTAATCATGCCAAAAATGCATAATCTCTTACTAAAAAAAACCCTAGTTTCCGAGATCACTTAAAAATGAGCATCGAGTGATGGAACCATGTGAGAGTGACTCCCCTTTATGAAAATCATTTTAATGAGTCCAAAAGATTCGATGGTTCATTGATCTAAGCGATGTTCATCATTTTATGGCAAGTTGCAACTTGTGTCATTAAGAATTTCATGGACACTTGGTGAATCTATCATTAGGGCATAAAAACCCAACCGAGGATTGGAATTGGGATCGGTGATATATTTCATCTGTGCTTGGGAATATTTGATATGGGAACACTACAAATGGTCCCAATGTCGAGGAGTTTTAGTAGTTGATCTAATCATGCAAAAAACAAATAATCTCTTACTGAATAAAATTCTAGTTTCTAAGATCACTAAATAAAGTGAGCAATGAGAAAGGTGCCCCTAGTTGGAATGCTTTGTCACAAGTCTAATGGAGCTGATGGTTTGCCTATCCAAGCCACATTCATCATTTTATGGTGAGTTGCAACTCACCTCCTTAATCCTTTTAGGGGCACTTGGTGAATTGGTCATTAGGGAATAAAAACCCAATCAAGCATTGGAATTGAGTTCTATAATATCCTTCATGTGTGTTTGGGCATGTTCAACATGGTAACACTACCCATGGTCCCAATTTCGAAGAGTTTCAGCAGTTGATCTAATCATGCCAAAAATTGCATAGCCTCAGAGGGAGTTGTTGGGAGATTTCAAAGATAAGATATCATAAATCATGCTTCAAAAAACCATTGCGTAAATGTGATAAGTTGTTTTCAATTGTTTATATTTTTTTTCTAATATCATGTTCTAGGAGCAGTAGTATGGCTACATTCAGTCTCAAACATGAGAATAAATTGGCAATCCCATGCGAATAAATTAGGGTAAGGACATGAGAAACATTAAGTTCTTGAATTTCTAGAAGCTTGGCCACTATCATTTTCTTTTTCTTGAGAATTTTGCACAATGTATAGAGAATTCGTGTCTCTAAATAATGTTCCTATTAGTCTAGGTAGAGACAAAAGTGACAAGTACACCATCTCAATTAACTCAACAAATAATGCTTTGTTGTTGCAATTGATGAAACAAAATTAGCATAAGCATGGAAGTGATTTGGCCACCTTGACCACTAAAATAACCTATTAGTCAAATATCGTGGGGAAGTGATAATTAGCATGTTAATATATTCTAAACTACCTAATACTATTAGTGGGGAAATGGTTCAACAATTCCAAGGTTAACAATGAATGCACAATAAGTGGGTGGTAATCTAAGTAGTATAAGTTTCGGTATGCACAATTTATGGGAAAATATATTAAGTTCCTTAAATGTTGATTATATGTCACTGAACATTTATATTCCTCCACTTGAATATAAATGTACCTTGTTACACTGGTTATTGGCCCAATAATGTATTGTTCTAATATGGTTTAGGATTAATATGGTATATTATAATATTCTTGCACTAAGGTGTCTCAATGTGTTTATCCTCTTTCAACTATTAAATTCAAGACCACTACAATTGATCCATGCCTCAATTATACATGGATGTATTCCATGATTATATGAAAAGATCAAACATGAAATATTTGTTGCAAACTCTAATATATTTCCATGCATGTATTATCATTTCAAGCTTCTTATTGCAAATCTCAACTAGCATATGTAATATCTTATGAGAATTTATTATTATCTAAAACTAAGTTTTATGAACTAGGATCTTCACCAATGGATTTGGTCAATATCCTTAGGGATAGTTCCTATCATACAATAATTATTTATCTATATTGATTAAAAAACAAGTATGGGTTTGTTATAATTGCATATCCTACTTACTTACATACTAAACCAACATAATTGTCCATAAAATTCATTTATTTATGATTTGGTCATGATGATTCCTTAGAATGAGTGGAAATTGATTTCAATTAAACATTATGTCAATTCCAAACTACTAGTAGCTACTAACAAGGAAAATCGATAATATTCTTATAGGGTTTCTATCTTTCTCACAAATGATGAAGGCTCCTATAAGTGTTAAGAAAACCCATCAAATAATAAGGAGGTTGAGAATATTGTTACCAAGAAATATGAATGGGATATTCTAAAAAGAAATTCATATGCATTAGATTCAAATGGAATACCATTGATTGAAAATACATATACAAGCCCTTAAGGATATAAAAATTATTGAGCAAGTCATGGTGGTGTCTAAAGACACAAGTTTCTTGTTCTCCCCTTCATGTGCTATCTCTAGATTATGTTTATAACCTTGGACTACAAAACGATGGAATAGTTAGTGTCCTTATGGGGCCTAGGGTCAGATAGGAATAATTCAGTTACAATTCTGCTCGAAAGTATGAAGAGTCCAATCGAGCTGTAGAGGTAGCTACGATGGAGGAAGAAGGAATAGAGAATAAGCAGCTGTAGAGGAAGCTAAGATGGAGGAAGAAGGAAGAGAGATGAAGCATATGTAGAGAAATATGCGATGGAGGAAAAAGGATGAGAGAAGAAGTAGCTATATAGGAAGTTGTGGCGGAAGAAGAATGATGATAGAAGAAGCAATGAAAGAAGAAGTGCGTGACAAAAGGGAAGGTTGCAGCAAAACCAACAAAAAAAGAAGAAATGAACGACATAAAGGAAGACACGACATAACCAATCATGAAGGAAGGAACCATGACAGATAAGGCATCAAGTGACACAACGGTTGAAAGGGATATCTTGAGATATTGTGGGTATGAGGTCGGTTAGAGTCACACTTGCTTTAGAGCATGCTTGTATTTTGGGCCGATAGTTCCTACTGATAGTTGTAACTAGATTAGGAATGACAACATGTTGGATAACAAAATGAAGTTGACTGAATTCAACATGTAAAGAGTCTATGAAAGGAAGAACCCAATCTATATGCGGGTTACTTACCTCCTCATTTGGTTAGTTCCTAGTCCTTTGGTTCCTAGCCAGTCAGTTGTGTCTGTAAGTAGAGTTTTAGAGAAGAGTAAGGCGATCCAGGTTATGTGCAGATCGACTGTAGAGTTACAAAGAAGAGTAAGGAAATATAGGCTATGTGTGGATCGGTTGTAGAGTCAAGTAGGAGAATATTCAGTGAAAAAATAGCAGAGAGAATGAAAGGAGAGGAGTCTATATAGATAAGAGAAGATTATATAGAACTTAGTCTACAAGCTGAGTGTGCAGATGAAAGGTGCCATATATTTTTCATGCTAGATGAAAAGCGCCTTTGTGGTTTTTCCCGGATGGGTTTCCATGTTAGCTACTGCGTCAATGTGTATTTGATGAATGTGGTTATGTCGCATGAATGTATGTGTATTTTCTTATGAATAAGTATTTATATGCATATGTCACACTGTTGTTAGTTGGAATTGCGCACTAGGTAGTATATTGACTGTTGTAAATCTCTGTCGACGAACAAGTAGAATAATTTCATGAACATGCATAATAAGTACAAGTAAGACACCCACCGACTTCTATCGAGTAATATAGAAAGGTGCCAATCACCACACAACTACAAAAACATGGTTATGGCAGTTGTTATATTTTCTTTAGATCTGATTATATTACCTAGGATCTTTTTCTGAAGGAATAAAAAGTACAAAAAAATGAATAAGATGTAAAATATGCACAAGACACAAAGACTTTCATCGGGGAAACCATAAAGGATAAAACCCCGTAAACTTCTTCAAAATAGTAAGATGAGCAAAATAAGTAATAAGAAATGTTCAACATCTATCTTTCTCTCCTCCTCTGACTGTCTCTCTCTCTCATGTGCCTTAGAGAGTGTATGAGGTGTATATAAAAGAGGGAGAGTGCCTCCCTATTTATACCCTTTCAAGTCACTGAACAAATATAATACTCGATCCTACATGTCATATCACATGGGGCCCACTTCTCCTAGAGAGACCACAATTACATAATACATGATGTTACACTGGGGACTATTTCCATGACTTACAACGAAGACTGTACCTCAATGCCTAGACAAAATTTAGACATCCCGTAAAGGGGTAACACACATCCCCAATGGGGGTACAACAACATACAATAATGATATATATCAAAATATATTCCTAAGTTACAAATACATCAACACTCTCTCTTAACTAGGAAGGTACTCTCTCTCTACACAGTCATCAACGCATTTGGTTAGGTCTTCATCACATCATCATGGAGTCATAGAGTCTTCATCCTAGCTGCTGCCATCATCTTCCTATAATTTGATGATCATCCCATACTATCTGTTGTCAGAAGTTTCTACAGTTCCAGCCCTTTTTCATGCTATATGTAGGCCTAGTCCTCTTCCGGGTATTCATCTACAGTGCCAGCCATTTTTCATGTTGGATGTAGGCCTAGTCCTTCATGTAGGTATTCATCATCTCTGCGATCAATCCATCAAGTAGGTACATCCCAGGGCTTATTATATGTCTCTTGCAAAAGATCTCCCAAGACTGATTATATGCCACTACAAATCCTAAAGGAGCATCTCAGGATTGATTACATGCCTTGTAATACCTGTGTACCCTACTATTAACTCATCATATTCAGATCATCTCATCGTCACATGGAGAAAAACCCAGAAACACATAAAAAAACACTCACATTCAATGACATGGTAGGACAAACCTACTACCATTCGGGAAAAGGCTTCTGACACTTACATCCATTGGCATGGTAGGACACACCTACTACCATCTGGGAAAGGCTCCAACACTTACATCCACTAGCATGGTAGGACACACCAAATACCATCCGGGAAAGTTTCTAGTACTTACATCCACTAGCATGGTAGGAAACACCAACTACCATCCGGGAAAGTTTCTAGTACTTACATCCACCGACATGGTAGGACACACCTACTACCATCCGGGGAAAGTATCTACACTTAAATCCACCGGCATGGTAGGACACACCTACTACCATCTGGGGAAAGGATCTACACTTACATCCATTGACATGGTAGGACACACCTACTACCATCTGGGGAAAGGATCTACACTTACATCCGACCATGGGAGGCCCAACTTTCCACCATGTCAGAAAGTCTCATGTGTATTTGTGTCTTTTGGACTCATCACTTCCCTTTGGAGGGAACCTTGATCTGAATAACACCAAGCTTCTCTATGAAGTACTCAAACTTTACTCTGGCCATTTCTAGCATAGAATCACATCAGGGTTGATTACGCCCAAGGATAACCTGCGAGCTTTGTTCGAACTGATTACATCTAAGGACAACGTACATGATTGATTACATATGAGAAACCTATGAGCTTCACCAGGGTTTTATGCCCAAACATCCTGTCTCACCGACTATGCTATAACTCATCACTCCCTCTTTCAAGAGATCTCGATCTAGATCACATACTAGATCTTCATTGTTCCTCTCTGCATCATACAAACATGCAAGTCAGATCAATCAAATCAAATAGTAGATTTCAAAAGAAACATACTACCTCACAAATAGCCGAGCAAGTGGAAACATAATTTGTCTTGGTTGTACTCAGCGCCATGCAGGACTACATCCTACCAAACCAGTAGCCCATACTGGATCTCAAACTGAAGAAGCAACCCAAGGTTCTCTTCTTCTCAGTGGTGCTACCAATCCGAATCAACATAACCATGCAGGTTAGTATTCTTATTCCTATCATACTTGATCCCATACTCAACTATACCCTTCAAGTATCTCACTGCATGCTTTGCAACCATGTGAGAATGTCTTGAATTCATTAGGAATTGGCTCAGGTCGTTCACAACAATGCATGTGTCTAGTCTTGTATTCATCAGTGACATCAATGAAAAAATCATCTGACGATACATCGTGGCATCAACCATCTTAGATGAAGCATCACTCAATAGCTTCAGGTTCGATGCCATAGGTGTGGCCATGGTCTTGCAATCCATCACCATGAACCTCTTCAGTATCTCCACTGCATACTTCCCTTGTCTGAAGAAGATTCCATCCATACTCTTCCACACCTCCATGCCTAGAAAGTAGTGCATCATACCCAAGTCCTTCATCTCGAACTCGGAATCAAGTCTCCTTATTGCTTCTTTAATGAGCTCCTCTTTTCCTCTCAGGAACATGTCATCGACATATAATAGGAGCATCACTGGTCTTCCGCCTTCAACCTTGAGGTAAAGGTTGGGATCCACTTTACTCTCAGTAAATCCTAGAGCCATAAGTAAGTTGTCCATCCTGTTGTACCATGTTGAACCTCAGGATCTTCTACAGTCACTCCCTCTGAAGAGGAGCATCATTCTTCCTTTGCCTTTCTTAATATATGTATTGAAACATTCTTTAATAGAGCGACAAGTATCTTCCTCTGCTACTAATATTCTATGTATCCATAGAGGGACACTAGATACCAAGATCCTCTATCTTGAACTTTGTTGAAAATTTCTTCTCGCACCCATTTGTGAGCTTGTACAATGCCTTCTATAATTTGCACACATGAGTCTTCCTGTCATGTGTCTCAACTCCCAATGGCTTCTCTATGTATACTTGACTTGCCACTAGTGCAAATGTAGTCTATGCCTTCTCTTTGTGAGAAGCCTTGTGCTACAAATATTTCCTTGTATCCCACGATGTTGCCATCCACTGCATGTTGGATCTTGTACATCCATATGGAAGACACTACGTACTTACCTTGAGGTCTCGACACCACATCCTAGTCATCATTCTTCTTGAACTGGTACTCTTTGATCATAGTCTTCTTCCCTTTCTTCTTGTTTACTTCTTCATAGCTTGAAGGCTCTGCATAAATGATGTCACTCAACAATTTCACATAACTAGAGTGTTTCTGAGGCCTCTTTATTTATTTGGAAGTATCATCATACTGTTATTCATCTTGGATTATTTCTCATGCCCAAGGTGGTCTTCATCTCTCAAGGTGGATCTACCATTCTCTTTATATTCTTCTGAAGCTCTTTCTTTCACTATGGTGTCTTTGACCCGGGAAGCTTTAGGTTCCTCTTCTGAGCTGTCATTACGTGTTCTTTGGAATGATATACAAGTCAAGTTCATTTACATGATTAAAAACATATCATAGTTTCCAAAACATATTAATAGTGACAAATATATGTCAGATAGCCATGCGACTAGTTTAGCCAATGCTACAACATTCATCCATATCATGTATACATTCAATAACTTCTAGATGCATTCTTCCATAATGATATTAAGAGTGTGTACTATTCCTAATATTCCAGCAAAGAGGTTTCAATGTAGATAAGTAGCAATGGATTGTTGTACAAAATCATTGACTTCTTACCCATCATGTGCAATTCAATAGTATAAATGAAAATACTCAAACATGCATAACACATCAATTGAATATAAACAAATGCATAACCAAACAATATCATGAAATGACAATTGAATACTTATCTTTATTTTTTTCGTGGGTAGACTCCTTCTTGAGCCTTCCAGCTTCATCATCTTCTTCATTCATAACATCATCATTTCTTATCCAAATGCTAAGATGGATAAGAGGTTATTCAAGAATCGAGTCCTTCATATTCCTCATTGCTTGAGGGATCTTCTTTGAATCATGATATCTTGATCTTCAGTTGCTCCCATCTTCTCTTCTCTTATTATGAGTCAAGCTTCTTCTTGTGTGCACTCTTCCCAGATTATGCTAAGGTAATTAATTCATTCTAGCACACATTCCTTGACTGAATGAATCCCATGATCTTGGGAGGCTATTCAAGGTGGTTATAGAAATATCTTATTTTTCTTCAATTGCTTCATCATAGCATCGAAAAATTCCTTTTGGTGTCTTCAAGGATGACACATGAGGGATGAGATGATCTTTAATAGAATCTGCAATTATTCTCTTGGCTTTAGCCTTAGCCTCATCTCCCTCTGGCTCTTAAAACTTCCTTATTGAAATACTGATTCAAGTCGATTTCTTCAAGGATGATAGAGGTACTATAATTCCATACTCGAAAGTTGTCATCTTCACCAAGCTTGTCATCAAGCTGGTGTGATTAGTTATTTTGAAATGAGAACCTCAAATGTAAATAGCAAAAATTTAGATCTTACCGATTTGAGGTGTCCGTTTTGGTTCCAGACCTGGTTGATCTAGGGTTTGTCAGAGAAATCCTAATTTTATAAAATTGGAATTTCAAACTTCTGATCGGATAGAAATATGGGCCTCTTCAAGGCGATCTGTCCAATGTACTTCTTTTTAGAAAACAGTGGAGGGAAGCTCTCAAAACAGGAATCCCTAGTTTTCCAATTTCTTATGCAGAAATGACTAATATTGATTATGTTGTATCTCCGAAGTTTCAGATCCTTAAATTCTGAAACTTATCACTGTGATATTATCATAAGTTTTCTTTCCAACCCCACCATTTAGAGAAGAAATGGAATCTCCAATTAGGACTTATTTTGAGTTTCCCAAGGTGACTATTTTGGGGATTGTTCAACATAGCGAAGTTGTATGGACTACCACATGTCATTGTTTCACATTATGATGTTGAAAAACATACCACATAAACTAAAGTCTGTTCCCTACTTGCAACATCTTGTGAAATTTAGTTTGTACCTTCCTATCCCAAGATATAGCAAATCTCTCTAGGTCACCTGTTTATGACTATATTATGGAGGAGGTTGGAACCTTGATTTGGAGGAACCATATATCCTGAAGTGTAGAGAATTTGAGGTTGAAACTTTTACATAGTGTATAGAACGAATTTATCTTTGTCCTATAAAATTTTGGCTTCTGATCCTTCTCCAATATCGTTTTATATTGAAATTTATAGGATTACTAAATTCAGTCTTCTAGGGTTTTCAAGCATGAAACCCTAATTTCCATTAGCTGCCATTGCAGCTGTATTTCAGATGCACAGTGAAAATTCTCCGATTCAAAAACTTCTACGACCAAAATATGCACCCTAGTGAGGCGAGTTAGCCTATCCCTCCTTGCTTGATGATTTGTGGAGAGAACACCTTCAACTAGAAATCCCTAGTTCCCGCAGCTGCACAATGCCTTCTTTCAGAGAGGCTCTGATACCATGTTAGATTTTCTTAAGATCTAATTATATTATCAAGGATATTTATCTGAAAGAACAACAAGTACAATAAAATGCATAATATTGAAAAGATGAAAAATACACAAATATTTTCATCGGGGAAACCATAAAGGAGAAAACTCCGCAAACTTCTTCAGAATAGTAAGATGATCAAAAGAAGTAATAAGAAATGTCTAGCAACTATCTTTCTCTTCTCCTCTGATTGTTTCTCTCTCTCATGTGCCTTAGAGAGTGTACGAGGTGTATATAAATGAGGGAGAGCGCCTCCCTATTTTACCCTTTCAAGTCACTGACCAAATATAAGACTCGAGCCTACATGTCATCTCACCTGGGGCCCACTTCTCCTAGAGAGACCACAATTACCTCAAGATCTAGACATACTTTAGACATCCCGTAAAGGGGTGACACACATCCCCAATGGGGGTACAACAACATACAATAATAATATATATCAGAATATCTTATGAAGTTACAAATACATCAACAACAGTTACCCATAAGATATATCTCAGGTGAGACTGCATCTGCGTCACATGTGTTGACGACTGAGCCTTGCTCTGTCGAGACGATATGTTAGGATTTGTTGTCATACAAAGAAGGTCTGAACCTGGGTCGTAGGGAGAAACAACCAACAAATGGTTTTGGTGTTGGGACCATGAATCATTGTGGTGAGGGATATGTTTTGGTACCCGATGAAGCCGAAAATTCAAGAGTGGGTGGATTATAAAGAATTATAGTTTACATAAGAAGAAAGTAAAGGATTGCGTTTGAATCTAAAAAAAGTGGTTGGAGTGATACCTTTATATGGATATTCGTGAAATTTTATTTTGTGAGTTTTCTATTTTTTTCTATGGGTGGTTGTTGAAGATAACATCCCAGTGGAAACATTTCCAAGAAAGAGAACCGATAGAGTGGAATCCTCAGCTGGTTTAGTGAGTGAAGAATATTAGCAACCCTGTGTTGATGGTTGTCGATTCCTGGATAGACAGTATTTTTGAGGGATACATTACTGAGTTTGTTGTCGACACAATAACCTCATATAGTGAGGCGGAAAGAAATTTTTTCCAAGTACCATGAGGAAGATACTTGAAATATTTGAGGACTTCGATAAATATGCTCGTATGTGAGAAAGGAATCCTAAGAATGGAGTTTGACAATTAAAATAACTATGTGCATAAATTTTGGGTATGTCATAGAATAAGTGTGAGAAAAATGGAGCAAAATAAGCTAATATGTTCCCTGGTGATAGCAGAACTGAACTAGAAGGTGGATATTTAAGAAGTGGAAGAATATTTCGGTCACGAAAGAGAAGAAGAACTGTGACTAGGACAAGAAGTTGCAATATGAGCAAAGGATAATGTTACGAGTTCACATCACACTTTGATGGAATTTCTTGCGATGAAGAAGAGCAATATCAGCTTATTCCTAAAAGGGAATAAGAAGCAGAATCTCTAGATCCAGAATACGAGTGCGACACACCTACGAACCCATGTACATCTCAGGAGGTAAGATCAAGAAACTCATATCCTAGTGGATTTCTTAATACAAGTAATATTAACTGTGGGAATAATAGACAAGGGAGTCCGACTAGCCAATTTTTTTGTCTAGCAGTACTGATGACCAATATAATGGATCGAAATGACATCAAGTTGCTGATATTTAGTCGAAATGGGTTAAAAGACCAAGAGTAACATTGGTTTGTATGTGAAGCCGTATGTACCATGAAACAAGTCCAAGGTGAAGCAACAAATACAATACAAATTATCACGACTTTGCGGGGTTGTGCTCTAGACTGGTACATGAATTTTTCTATAGTTCCAGTAGGAGTTGCGTAGAAAACACTCAACCAAATTCGAGTGGGATTAATAAATGAATTCAGAAAGACTAAATATGAATGTGAGTGCATCACATAGATTAAATAAATTAAGCAATTGTCTACAAAGTTTGTATGGGACTTCGAGCATAGATTTAAAACATTGATGGCTAAATTAATATTTTAGATATCGGACATACAACAAAAAGAATGGTTCATTGCAGCGATGTTACCGCACATCCAAATTTCATTGATACAACATAATATCATGTTGTAGTTGAATCTCTAGAGATAGCAATGAAGTTAGAATCCTCACCGATTGGAGAACCAATACAATGACAGAGATTCAGTTGCAGCTAGCCAACCTTACATTGTAACTACAATACATTAAGAAAGGGAAATAAGTCCAAGAAGAACTCTGGTGTACCAAATGTAGATCTGAAGGACACCATAAGGACAATTTCCCATCGCTCATGAACTATGTCACCGCTAGGAGCGCCGAACTTGATAAACACCCAAGGGATTCCTTGGTGTATAATATGCCATACTAGAGGCCATCGGTTGGAAGAATGTTTGTACTTGCAAAATATTGTAAGTAAGACGACTAGTCTATATTGTAAATTTTGTAAATTCGTAGGTCACAACAAGAAAGACTGCAGAGCATTCTAGTTACTATAGGAGAAAAAGGTGGATAGCTATTTGATGAATAATGAAGAGAAAATGCAAGCCGAGCAAGAAAAATATCAATATCCACTGACCCAATATCAAATTTTTTTGTATCCTCAACCCCAATATCAACAAAATCAATATCCACAACAACAACAATACCCTCAAACAAGCGGGGGTGGAAATTGTCGAGGTCGAGGAAAACAACAAGGAGGAGGAGGTTTTGGACGCAGAAGAGGCCAAATCATATGTTACAATTGTAGACAACCATGAAATTTTTCTAGGGACTGTGCGAACCCTCCAAAAACATGTTCGTATTGTACATATTTTGATCATATTATCGAACAGTGTCCGCAATTGATTGCGAAATGGGAAGATCAAAATGTGGGAAATTGAGTTACTCTAAACCAAATCCCAACCAAATATACAGATGATTTATGCTGAGATAAGAGAAGCAAATATTGTTGTCGTGACAAGAGGAGGTGATGCGATTGGAGCATAATAAGATACATAGCATGGGAAACCACAAGTGCAATCGAAAACAGAAAATAAATTATCTTTAGACGTCCAGAAAGAAAGGGAAGTATTCCTGGACACACGACCAAAATTTGTCGACAAGAATCAAGCGTCGATGTCTATTCCTACACTACCAAGAGGACAAGTAAGGGATATGACTGAAAGCTTTGATCAACTATTCTGAAGGAAAACGATGAGAAAGGTCGGTAAAACTAAATAAATTTTTAAAAGTTGCTTATCGCTAATCCATGATAAAGATGTTGTCGCATAATTGACATCTCTAATAGAGGAACCTTAAGAAGAGCTACGACCAGACATAAGAGTTAACCATGTGGGAAAAAGGTTAAAGACTGGTCATGAGTTAAGAATGTCTGCACATATATGGGACTATGATATGGATTATATCATCTTAGAATAGGGATCTAATGTTAACATTATGATGATACAAACATGGAAAAGAATGGGTAAATCACGACTGGATTGGTATCCCATTTAGCTCATATTAGCAAATTAGTTGAAGGTCTTACCTACTGGTCGACTGACTCAGGTTCTTGTTGAGGTATAAGGCCTGAGAACATACACGGACTTCAAAATAATCAATATTATCGATGATACAAACCCATATGTTTCACTTTTGGGGATCGACTGGGTGATCGATAATCAAACCATCATAAACTTTAAGAAAACAATCTTATGATTTGAAGATTAAGAGTTGAGGGTGGTCACGCCAATTGATTTGCTAGAAGGACACATATATGTCGATCCAGTACACAGTGAAGGACAAGGAAACTATCTCGATCATATTTATAAAATCACGTCTACAAGAGATGACTATGTAAATCCAATAGTTGAAAACTGGAAGAATCGGTTGCGTGAGGTATCTATGAGAAAGTGCCCAATAATTACACGGTATGTGCGACGAGTAGGAGCCAAGGCAAGCAAGATACCTACATATGAAGGTTTACCTAACCTTTCATATTTTCTTACAGATATTGAGGAAAACATTGTAGAACATCAACGCTTGTTCGCCCTGGAATATGTGCTAAAAGCTACACCCACTAGATGGTGGGTCACACATAAAGAATCTATTTGAGAACGAACGCAATCTTGAATATTGTTGGAGATAAGATTCATAGAATATATTATTTATATTGGTCAAAAGTATATAAGATTGACTAATCCTGTCGAGCATATAGAATATTGTCGTGCGACATGGGAGGCATGTCCCTGATAGGAATGGGTACATCAGTTCATAGACACATCAGACATGGTACCGAGGAACTGGTATACGTCAATTGAACTGAGATGAGGAACTATTAAATGGGATGAGTTGGATACTAGCTTCATACATACATTTTAATTTGTCTAAGATCATCCTTCGGTTGATGCTATATTGCAAGTAATCAAGATGAAGATATCCGAAGATATTCTGGTTGCAATGACAAAATTCAATCAATGCAACGCAAAAATCCAGCACTGAATGGAGTTCTATAATGTAACGGGAGAACCTGATGACGATGATCCACTCGACATAAGCATTCCATATTTTGAAGGTATGCATGTAGTGGAAGGTCTTGGTATTTTTAGCGACCAATTTCTATATCTACTAAAAATCAAGAAAGTAAATATTGGCTCCCTGGAGAATCCAAAATTTGCCAATATTGGAGATCATTGGGATGATCAGATTGTAGGAAATATCATTGAATTATTACATGAGTTCTAGGACATGTTCCCTACAAAATTTTGAGAAATGAAAGGGATTTTCATAGACCTTGGAGAAATGAAGATACCTTTGAAGCCTGATGCAAAACTGGTCAAGAAGTGACCATATCGACTGAATCTGTGGTACACAGAAAAATTCAATATAGAGCTAGAAGGAATGCTGGAAGTAGGTATCATAGAAACTATAGAAGAATAAGAATGGATCAATCCAATAGTGGTGTAATAAAAAAAGGCTAATAGTGAAGTAAGGATTTTTGTCGACCTGATAAAATTGAACAACGCTTGTTTACGTGACCCATTTTCAACTCTATTTATAGATAAGGTACTGGAAAGTGTCGAGGGTCAAGAAATTTATTCATTCACTGATGGTTTCTTTGGATACCATCGTATTAGTATTTTAAAGGAAGACCAACACAAGACAACCTTTGTGATGGAGTGGGGTTGTTACCAATACATGGTAATGCCCTTTGGACTTAAGAATGCTCCAGTTTTTTTTTAAATAGTAGTGGTTGCCTTTAAATATTTTATCCATAAATTTCTTGAATTCTACTTCGATGATTGGACAGTATTTGGGCTCATTAAGAATCACATTGAGAGCCTCAGGATGATGCTAGAATGGTGTCACCAGTATCAAATTTCATTGAATTTAAAGAAATGTGTATTTTGTGCCCCATTTGGAATTTTGTTGGGCCATGTGGTCTGTCGCGATGGAATATTGGTCGACCCGACTAAAATTGTGATCATTGTCGAACTATCACCACCTACCACAATGAAGAAATTGAGAGCTACATTGGGACATACATGATACTACATAAAATTTATCAAAGGATATGCGGAGGTGACTGCGCTGATGGAAAAGTTATTGAAGAAAGATGCTAAGTTCCAGTGGATGGAATAATGCCAATAAAGTCTAGACACCCTAACGAAAAAGATGGTCACAACGCCCATACTTGTATTTCCATATTGGAAAAGGGAATTTCATGTACATGTCAATGCATCATCTATAGCACTCGATGTGGTACTAACATAGCCTGGCGAAAGGTCGATTGATCATCCTATTTCCTTCGCTAGCAGGAAATTATCAATGACAGAGAGAAATTATACCACAATAGAAAGAGAAGGGTTAGAGATGGTATATGCTCGTAAAAAATATCAACACTACTTGCTTGGTGGACATTTCAAAATGTACATTGATCATTTAGCATTAAAATACCTGGTAAGCCAGTGTTGGGAGGGAAGATCTGTCGGTGGCTTTTCCTTTTTTAGGAATTTAACTTTGAAGCCATTGTTAAACCCAGTCGAATGAATTTAGGACTAGACCATCTGTCGAGGGTAAAACATGGAGAAGAACCTGGTAACCTTGATGATAATCTCCCTGATGTGCATATATTTTCAATAATAATGTTTGATGATCAGTACATAGACATCATACAGTTTTTGAGCATGGGTTATGCACCAACTGAATTTACTACTACGCAGAAGAAACCGTTAGTTGTTCGAGCTGTGGAATTCCAGCTGATCGCTAAACAATTATATAAAATGGGTCCCTATGAGATTCTTCGTCATTGTGTCTTAGAACATGAGGGACTGATGATATTAAATGAAGCACATGCTGGTGTCACAGGAGGCCATTTTGCTGGAAAATTTATAGTAAGAAAAATATTGCAAGCGGGATTGTGTTGTCCAACCATGCATGCGAATGCTCGAGAATACCATGGGCATATCGCATGAACTGTAAGAAGTTGATAGGATGAACCCCATTTTACTTGGTGTATGGACAAGAAGTTGTGATTCCAATGGAGTATATTGTACCTAGCTTAAGTATTGTTGCAGTGATCACAGAAATGACAGGTGTTGGTGCTATTAAGGAAAGACTATCACAACTAATAAAATTGGAGGAAGATCATTTCATCGCAGGATGCCATCCAAATGTTGAGAAAGAACGACAAAAATTATGGCATGATCACCACATCAAGAATAAGAAATATTAGGTCAGAGGATTTGTTCTTCTCTATGATAGTAAATTCTTCAAGCATTAGGGTAATATGAAAATAGATTGGTTAGGATAGTATATCATAAAAGAGATCATTGACGAAGAGATAGCGGAATTGTAGAGGTTAGATGGAACACCTGTCAAAGGACTGGTGAATGACAGTTGGCTAAAAAAATATGAGGATATCCATGACTTGGTTGAATGAAAAAAAAAAGAAAAAAAAAGGAAAGACAAAAGGAAGAAAAATAAAAGATAAAACCATCCGGAGAATGTTTCTCTAATTGTAGGAAAGGAACTTTCGTGAAGAAGAAACAAAAATAATCACAGACTACTAGTATGTCGCAGACTCTTTGCATGTCGAAAGATAAGAAATCATGGCGAATATAACCCATCCGTTGCAAGGAAAAATAATTTATTGAAGGATGGATACCAGTGGAAGCAGATTAAAGCTGTCACAAGTCAAAATTGAGTTGTAGAAATGATAGCTGGCCATCATTAAATTTAAAAATCCCGAGAGATTTTGTGGCATATTTTTAGTCACTTCCATCATGATTTCCTAATAATGACAATAATGTGACAAGGAAAGTGACAGGTTATGTAGTGGTTTTTGTAAGATGATTTAGACAATTAGCCCACACGACGGATCTTGTTGTCACCATTCCACTCATTTTCCACGTGTGTGAAGGTATGACTGATTGAATAGGTATATGTTATCAACACTCATCTTTTAGTTTCATTTCATTTTGCTACATTTGAAATAGGAATTTCTCTCTACAAATCCAAGGGCTGAAGTAATTTTTTATTTTCACGGAGTAAGGCTATTTCGACTCCCAATGCCAGTGCAGTTACATAATATGCCATTGAAACTACGTCAACACGTTCATTTTGGAAGACACTACCGGATATGTTCCAGTGTAGGAAAATGTTGGGATGGAAATTGAACAACTTCCAGTCATCCATGAAGTAACGTTACAACTTGGCCCACCTAGTTCATCAATGAAGAAACGTTCTGGTACTCGCAAGAAAAAAGTTGTCTCAACACTAATGATGGAAGATGAAAAAGCAATGGTTGAAATTCGACTACCAAATGATATTCCACCTAAACCACTAGATGCACTCATGGGTATGCTCCCATGAATCCAAAGTATCCATTGGTAAAATCTGTTGGTCCGAACTAGAGTTCAGATAATGATGAACAACGAAGAAATACTACAACATCGCCATCAACTGTATAAGAAGCTCAAGATATATTTGGCTATGATTACTTGAGGGAAGAATATTAGATGGAATATTTCATAGACGATGGAGAAGGGTTTATGAAAATGTTCTTCCTGCAGGGAGGGAGAAATCAAAGAAAAGAATGTCCAGGCAAGCACTTGGGATTTCGTGTTCAATTTTCCAAGAAGACAGAGATATAATTGGTGATGTCGATGATATTTTCATCTCGTCGGTCCTACCACTCCAAATTAGTAACTTTTCAAACCAATAAAGAAGAAAAACAACAACAAAGGGTGTGAAGAAGATCTAAGAAGCAGAGGCAATGTGTGCCAAGGTAGTCGACCGAGTTTCTCAGAATTGGGAAGCATTGATCAACGATGTAGAACGAGAGAAAGTTGCAGGGGAGATGTGCACTGCTGAGACAAAGGTGAATTAGATGAATAAGTTTCCCTTAACAGAGAAAATGGATAAGGCTACTGAGATGAAGCAACTTCAACAACAAGTTGCAGCGTTGTGAACACAACAACGACAAAGGACTGACAAAGTCATATAATTTCATGTTGAAGCAGAGAGAGTTACAGGAATTATTCATCCTATACATTAGAAAGTATGATGAGCAGTAGAGGATGCAAGACTTGTAACTCCATAACACATCAGTTCCAACCTTGTCAAAAATTTGCAAAATTAATAAGAGGATGTGAGACGAGAGACATAGAAGATAGTGAAAATATTTCAATATTTTCAAATCCAAGTCATCACAACTACAGAAGTTGTGGATTAGTGTAGCGTGGATCGGGGAGAGCTACAAGTGAGTTCTGGGGGCCTGTTGGGCCTAGGGAAAGATATGTATAATTCAGTTATAAGTTTGCTCGAAAGTATGAAGAGTCTGGTCGAGCTACAAAGCAAGTTTTGATGAAGAAAGAAGGATGAGAGAATAAGAAGCTGTAGAGGAAGTTGTGATGGAGGAAGAAGGATGAGAGAAGAAACAACTGTAGAGGAAGTCGGGACGAAGGAAGAAGGATGAGAGAAGAAGCAGATACAAAGGCAGCTGTGATGAAAGAAGAATGATGATAGAAGAATAAAAAAAATAAGAAGTGGGTGACAGAACCAACAACAAAAGAAGAAGTCTGCGACAAAAGGGAAACACGTTGGAACCAACCGCAATGAAAATAACCATGATAGAGAAGGCGTGCACTGGTGCAATGACTGAAAGGGAAAAATCAAGAGATCATGGGTACAAGGTCAATTAGAGTCACATGTGATTTAGAGCATATTTCTATTTTGGGCCAATAGTTCCTACTGACAATTGTAACTAGAATAGGAATGACAAACTATTGGCTAACATAATGAAGTTGATAGAATGCGACATGTAAAGTGTCTATAAAAGGACAAATCCAAGCTATATCTAGGTTACTCACCTCCTCAGTTGGCTAGTTACTAGTCTATTGGTTCCAATTCAGTCAATTGTGCCTGTAAGTAGTGTTGTAGATAAGAGTAAGGCGATCCATGTTGTGTGCGGATCGGTCATGTATTTATAGATAAGAGTAAGGAGATCCAACCTATGTGCGGATTGGATGTAGATTCATGTAAGAGAAGATTCAGTGACAAAATACCAGAGAGCATGAGAGAAGAGGAGTCTATATAGATAAGAGAATAAGAGTTAGAACATAGTCTCTAAACTGAGTGTGCAAATGAAAGGTGCCATATATTTCCCATGCCAGATGAAGAGCGCCTTTGTGGTTTTTCCCAAATGGGTTTCCATGTTACTGTGTCAATGTGTATTTGATGAATGTGGTTATGTCATATGAATTTATGTTGTAAATGAATGTATGTGTATTTTCTTACGAATAAGTCTTTATACGCATCTGTCGCACTTTTGTTAGTTAGAGTTGTACATTAGGCAGTATATTGACTGTTGTAAATCTTTGTCTATGGAAAAGTAGAATAATATCCTAAACATGCATAATAAGTACAAGTAAGACACTCACTAACTTCAGTCGAGTAATATATAAAGGTGCCAATGACCACACATATGCAGAAACATGGTTTTGGCAGTTACCCATAAGAGAAATGTCGGCTAAGACTGCATCTACGTCGCATGTGCTACTGACTGATCCTTGCTCTTTTGGGATGATATCTTGGTCTTTGTTTCCATACAAAGAAGGTCTGAACTTGGGTTGAAGGGAGAAACAACCAACAACCCTCATAGATTACATTGAAATTTGTAAAGTGATAGATCATTTCACTTGGTATGTAATCCATGAATACATAACCACTGATATTTCTTGAATTTCCATTCTATTTTAAATATTCATCCTTAACAAGCATTGATCCAATTGGAATGTCATTACCTTTATCATTAGTTAAAAATGTATTGAGAGTTTTCTTCCCTTGTATGCATAATTCCAATCGATAATCAATTCCCCATTAATTGTATTTTGGGGAAACAATTGCATATATATGTCTTACAAAAATCCAAAGTAAGGTCAACTCCAAATGTGTAGGAGTTTGATAACATAGTTAAATAAAAAACAAATTAAATTCTTGGATATGATATGAGATATCTATACATGGTTGTAGAAGATCAGAGATATGATCGTAGTCCATAGAAATAGATGATTGGTCCTTGTCTAATTGGGTTGTTCCAACAACTACATGTGGGTATACTATAAGTGGTACATGGTCCCATTCATCAACCCAATTGATTGATCACAACCATCCCATTCACCAATACTACAAGGCCCACAAAATCATACCATTTTTCAAGTCCATACTTCAAATAAATGGTTGTTTGAGCTTCTAACTGAATGAAAACTACGAGTTCCTTGTACTGCGTTGCAATAATATGAACATGACCAGTCTATATTGACCACTTCCTATAAATTTGTTAGTACATGTCTTGTCCTTGTTAAATTTCTCTTCTCTTGAGGACCACTTGACATTATTGTAGAGCACCATTGAACTATAATTTTTGCATTTAGAATATGACAATTTGTTGTAAACTTCATATCGTCCCTTGATAGTGAAATTTTGGTGCATGCACCAGCCCCATCACGCTCACATTTACCATTCCCAATATCAAAATATTTCCAAATATGTTGCACATTGCATGTTTTGTGCAAAATACTCAACCATTGGAATATACGAGCATTTTTTAATTGGCCTATACAACCATATAACCATATCAAATTTGGTTCCATCTATATATATCTCTCCTTCAAGTCATCATAAAACATTTGAAAGTGGTATTGAACATAATGCAGGTCGTGGCACCTATGACTTACTATGTTCACTTACCTAGGACTTCACCATTGCAATATTTTTTCTTTCTTTCTTATTGTCTAGTTGATACATAGCATACTTGAAGCTATGCATATCTACTATCATCCTACCAAATCTATGCTCCTCACTCTCATTAATGCATCAATGCAATAAAGGAAATCCACTACACATAGAGCATGTTCCATATATATAGAATTTTCGATAATATTTTTATCCATTTGGCCTTGGACACATGGTGTTATGGATAAATTCACTCAATGAAATCGATGGTAGTGTACATGATGGATGTGTACAGATTTGTCAAAAAATAATTAAAATATACATGGTATCTACAACAATATATGTTGTGGTTTGTGCATATTCTAAAATACCAAGGTTTACGTTTCTCAAATTATCTTTGTTTGTGTTATTCCAAGGAATTGCTTAATGCTAGTTCCTTTTCTCAATTTTAGCACATCAATTTTATTGGATGAAGGCCTGATATTGTCCTGCCAAAACTTTTATACTGGTTCCTTGATAGCATCAATTAATTTCCTTTTTGAACAAGGAAATCTTCCAATGAAGACCCAACAATTTGTTTGATTTGGGTTGTCAAGGTTACCTCTTATAATAGAGTACTTTTGAAGAGTTTTTCTATTTACTTTAAAAATATTAGATGTGCATGAAAACAATTGACAATTCCTTGTGTACTTGTTTACAATCAATTCTGATAACACATGATGGGTAACATTACAATCTTTTGAACGAGTGAACTTTTCAATTGTATCAAAAGCTGCTTGAAGATTTCTAACAACATGATTATTATCTTTTGAACCTTTAACTATATTTATGCCTAAAATTATCCTAACAACAACTAAACAACGTGATTTTAACACAACCAACAATAACTAATATTTAGATGCATCTTTTTTTTATTCAAAAAAGACTTTGATCATTTTTCTACACTGCCAATCACTTACCTTCAAGGAATATCAGAGGAATTTCATTTAATTGAATATGTTTCGAAGTTATTCCAAATGCATTGGATAGTCGAGGTAAGCATAGTGGACAAGATGTGTGAATACCTCCACTAGTAGATTATAGCACTATATTGACTTGAGAATCGATACTGGGAGTGCATTGGACATGTGTGTGGTCTATACGTTGAACATTTTATTGTTCAAATTTAAATTGCACATGAGGAGTAAGTTGTATAATATCCCCAGGTGAATACCCAACATCTAGAAAAGTTTGAATACCTTCTTCTTCAGTTGGATCATTTCTTGTTTATGTAATATTAGATGGAATATGAATGGCCTCCATTGGATTTAAGGGGATGCCTTATGGATGCCTAAGTTTTTCCATACTTAACCTTACCTTCTCTCTTAGTGCATGGAGTTTTTCAAGGGGAAACTTCATTCTTCTAGACTTTTTTTTTTCTATTTCTTTTGTTACCGATCTCTGAAAGGTTATAATGAAAAAAAAGTATCTCCAAGAGGTTCTAATATAACAAAAATAGGTAAAAAATAGTGAATATAGATGGTATAAGAACAAAGAGAGCCTGCAAAATAATATTTTTCATGGGGTTTGCACATGAGAACAATAGCATATAATTTTTTAGGAGACAATGCTGGAATGCAAAAGGAATTTTATATCTTAAGTATAAAAAAAACGCGCACGCATTATTAATGTGTGTGCATTAATAACGTACGCACATCCCTTGCCAAACATTAATGGGGTGTTGTTGGTGGTAGGGGGAGAGGGATTAAGAAAGATAATGAGGGTGTTAGGGTGTTGGTGGAGAAGATAGGGGTGTGGGCTAGGGGTAGGTGGCGTAAGGGAGATATATTGGGAGAGGGAGTTAGTAAGGGTTAGGAGGATGAGGGAGGATAAATAGAGGGGGTGGTTAGGGGTAGGGTGGTAGGAGTAGGGTTTTGATGTAATTCTAACTTCAGAATGTATTCATCCATATATCTTATGTATTGTACCTCGATGTTTATTCTGGGATGTGTCTGTAATGTATTTGAGTCATGTCATGCCCCAATGTTCCTATGAGGAGGTTCTATAATGTAAACAAGTCATGTCAAGTCATTGTGGGTAACCCTCCTATTGGTCAAGGGTTAAAGTCCCCGCAGTTGTGGGGCCCTAGGGTTATTAGACTATCCTAGAGAAGTCGACCCTTGGTGAGTCATTGTAAGTTGGGACAATAGTCCTCACTGTTGTGCTAAGGATAGCCCTCCTTGTTGGTCAGAGGAGGCAAAGTTCCCACAAGTTGTGGGGCACTAGGTGTTGTTCAGGAATAAACACCCTTGTAACCTAGGGTCTGGGGTTACCAACTTACTTATAAAACTTGCATACAATCAGATTTAAAGTACAGAAAGGAAATAGGAAGAGATGTTGGACTCACCTGATTAGGGTCGGTTGATCCAAGCTTTGTATTCTCCTGCTCTGCTTCTCTCCAAAGCTTTCAGAGATGTACCTCCTTCACCTACAAAGAGCAAATTCTCCAAGTACAATCTTATACATGTATATATGACAGGTTATATAAACAACATATATTGTGCTTAATCAAATATATTCATCAACCATGATACATGAAAGAGACTCAACACAGTTGGAAGAAGAATTCTCTTTATTAACAATTAGTGAATGAGATAAGTATACAACCCAACACCTGAGAAAATGACTCCTTTGCAACCAAAGGATTCCAAGTTCTACCGTTCCAAATACTTCTGAAGATATACCACCAGCATAACTTTGCTCTCCAAGATTCATCCTATTAATGCCCTCCCCAAGGCCTCTATTTATACTTTGGGAAATAGAGCAGTTTCGAAGGTTGAGACAGTTGAGATGGTTAAGGATTAGGGCTCAACTAATATGCATTAATCATGTTTTATATTTTTTAATGTCAAATGGATGTGTACGCGACTATTGCTATAGGAAACCCGTGTATGACACGTGAGTTACTTTAAGGGAAACCCGCGTACAGATCTATACGTGGGTTGCAATGAGAAAAGTCGTGTATAGTACACGGGTTGTCAACAGATATAGTCGCGTATGTATGCGAGTTTCAGTGGAGATAGTCGCGTACAACAATAAACACATAGAAAAATAAAATGGCAAGCTGGTTAAAGGGTAAATGCATCTCATGTCATGCCCATATATAGTGTTTAGGAAAACTTCAATCCTATAGTGTCCTTTTGTGTACCAACATATGGAAAGTCGGCACTCGGATGGAGAAGTGCCATTTGGGTTGATAACACTAGGGTTATTAGACACTCCTAGAGATGTCGGCTCTAGTAAGTAATTGTTAAGTGAGGCCGACATGTTGGAGTGGGTTTCAAGTGAACGAAAGAATATAAATAGAGAGTGAGCCTCTCTATTTATCACACACACACACTCACTCATTGGGGCGCATGAGTGAGAGGAGAAGTTGCTGGGACAATAGAGAGAGACTATTGCTGTCGGGAGATCATCTTTATGTTTTCCAGTTTTACTTTTGGTTCTGATTCTATCTCTGAGGAAGTTGCGGGGTTTTCTCTTTTATGGTTTCCCATAGGAAAATTATTTTTGTCTCTTGTTTCTTGTGTTTTATTGATGTGCATTTTATTCTCTCAGACAAGATCCTAAGATCATAATGCTAGCTTGAATGATAAAAATATAACATGTTATTAGAGATAACCTAAGAAGAAGACATTGTGCAGCTGTAGAAGCTAGGGCTTCTTGCTTTCTGGGTCTCTCTCCACAATCCATCAACAAAAGTATGCTAGGTTGACTCTCCATTGAAGGGCGCATCTTTCTGTCGAAGCAGAATTCAATTCCGAGCATTTTCAGTTTTTGGTGCGAGAAATTAGGGATTCTTACAGAAGAGGAAATTTTGAGTGAGCCCAGCATAGGATTTCTCTCCTCATAAAAATCGAAGTTTGGAGACCTGGGTCGATATTTTTGGTTGGGTGAAACTCTGGAAAGTCAAACCCTAGTTTGACCCCAAGATGGAAAAACCCTAAAATACTAAAACTGATAAGTTTTGGTAGATTTGATATATCTCAGGATTGGAGAAGGATCAGGAGCTAAAAATTTCACACGATGAATATAACATCCTGATTTACACTTTTTCCAAAATTCACCCTCACTTTCGCTATATTTTGGGAGATATGATCCCTCCAAGTTAGGGTTCCAGCCTCTTCTAGGATTCATCCCTAAATAGGACACCTGGGGAGAATTGCTATATCTTGGGCTACAAAGGTCCAAATGAAATTTGTGAAAATGTTCCAAAAAGGAATCAGAATTTAATTTCCATGGTCCAAGTTTCAGACCCAGAAGTTGAAACAGTGACACGTGGAAGTCCATACAACTTCACTGTTCTGAACAGTCCTGTAACAGGTCACCTTGGGAAAATGATCATAAGTCCCAATTTGTAAAACCAATTCTGATGAAACCTGTGGTGTTGAAATAGGTACAAGAGAGGATACCTCATTGCAAAGTTTTAGACATAGAGGAGCAATAATTTCGGAGATAATGTAGAAACAGTATTAGGAATTTCTGTAGGAGAAATTGGAAAAGTAAGGTTTCCTGTTCCAGGAGCTTCCCTCCACTATTTTCAGAAAAGGAGTACATTTGACAACTCAAATTGAAGAGATATATCTTTCTATCCAATCATATTTGAAATATTCCAAGTTTTGAATATTAGGGTTTCTCTGACAAACCCTAGATTAGCCAGCTCCAGAACCAGGACGGACACCTCAAATCGGTAAGATCTAATCTTTTGCTATTTTCATTTGAGGTTCTCATTTCAAAGTGATCTATCACATCAGCTTGATGACAAACTTGGTGAAGTTGAAAAATTCCAAGCTTAGAAGTATATGATCTCTTTGAAGAAATGAATTGGACACCTACATAAGTAGAGAGGTTTCAGTTCTAGAGGGAGATGAGGCTCAAAGCCTTACACAAGAAGAACTTGATCAAGGCCAAGAAGATCATTGTTGATTCAATCACGAATCAACTTGTACCACAAGTGTCTTCCCTAAAGACACCGAAGATGTTTGATTCCTTGACCAAGCTATTTGAAGGGAAGAACATAAATTGGAATATGACCTTAAGAAACCAGTTGAAGAATGTGAAGATCCAGAATGCAGAGACCATACAGTCATACTTTACAAAGGTCTCTCAGATCAAAGAACAAATTGAAGTGGTAAAAGAAGAAGTGAATAATGCAAAAGTGATGATAGACACCTTGAATGGCCTCCTAGGATCATGGGATTCATTCATGCAAGGAATGTGTGCCAGAAGGAAGTGATGACTTTCAGCAGACTCTGGGAAGAAGAAGAAGCTCGACTCATAATAAGAGAAGAGAAGATGGGAGCAACTAAAGATCAAGCTCTCACCATCCAAAGAAGATCCCTCAAGCAATGAGGAATATGGAGATCTCAACTCTTGAAGAACCTCTTATCCATCTTATCATTTGGATAAGAAATGATGCTATTATGAATGAATTAGACGATGAAGCTGAAGGCTCAAGAAGGATTCTACCCACGAAACAAATAAAGATAAGTATTCAATTGTAATTTCATGATATTGTTTTGTTATGCATTTGTTTATATTCAGTTAATGTATTATGCATGACAGAATGTTTGCATTAATGACAATATACTACTAATATGCATGTGATGGGTAAGTAGCTCATGGTGCTATACAACTCTCCATTGTTGCTTATCTAGAATGAAACCTCTTTGCTGACATATTGGATTAGTGGACAACCTCGATGTTGTCCTGGTAGAGATGGAAGGCATCTAGAAAGTTTCCATGAGATATGGATAAATGTTGTATTGGCTAAAATAATTGCATGATCACATATTTATGCATAAGAATTTGCCATTATGAATATTCCTTATGAACTGTTTCTAACCATACAAATGCATTTGACTTGTAGGAAAGATCGCGTAAAATCACCTACAAGCAAAGAAGGACGAGACTTGTTTCGAAGAACAAGTACCGACAATTCAAGATGTAGAATAATATGATGGATGTAGCAACATCATTGATGCAGAACCTTCCAGCCATGAAGAAGTAACCAAGAAGAAAGGGAAGACCAGTTCAAGAAGAATGGTGTCTAGAATGTAGTATCGATATGTGAAGGGAAGTTCATAGTTACATCATACAGTAGATGGAAACATCGTGGGATACAAGGCAAGATTCGTAGCACGAGGATTCTCATGAAAAGAAGGCATAGACTACGAAGAGACATTTGTAGCCACTAGGAGTTGAAACACATACATGATGAGCTTGATGAAGATCTTAACCTTTGCTACAATGTTGAAGATGAAAGTCTATACACTAGATGTATACATAGAATATTAGTAGCAGAGGAAGCTACTTGTCACTCCAATACAGAATGTTTCAGTGCATTGAGTACGGAAGACAAAGGGAGTATGATGCTTCAGAGGGAGTGACTGTAGAAGATATTGAGGTTTGACATGGTACGACAGGATGGATAAATTACTGATGACTCTAGGCTTTACTGAGAGTAAAGCAGATTCTAGCCTTTGCTTCAAGGCTGAAGGCGGAGGACCAGTGATGCTCCTGTTATGTGTCGATGCACTATTTTCTAGGCATGGAGGTGTGGCAGAATGCAGATGGAATCTTCCTCGAACAAGGGAAGTATGTAGTAGAGATCCTGAAGAGGTTTAGGATGATGGACTGCAAGGCCATGGCCACACCTATGGCATCGAACCTGAAGCTATTGAGTGTTGCTTCATCAGAGTCGGTTGATGCTACGATGTATCGTCAGATGATTGGGTCCTTGATGTACCTGATGAACACGAGACTAGATATTTGCTTTGCTGTGTACACCTTGAGCCAGTTCCTAACAGATCCGAGACATGTTCACTTGATTGCTGCAAAGCATATTTTGAGGTACCTGAGGGGTACAATTGATTATGGGCTCAAGTATGAAGAAAATAAGAAGATTAAATTGGAGGGTTATGTTGATTTATATTGGGCAAGCAGTGCCATCAATAGGAAGAGCACTTCAGGATGTTGCTTGAATATGGGATTAGGTGTGATCTCTTGGTTTAGCAGGAAGCAATCCTATGTGGCACTGAGTATAGCTGAAGCAGAGTATGTCACAGCTTGTTTAGCTAGTTGTGAGGCAGTATGGATGAGGAAGCTACTATCTGATTTATTTGATCTCCAGATGGATGCTACTTGTATACATTGTGACAACCAGAGTTGACTGAAGTTGTCGGAGAACTTGATGTTCCATGATAAGTCGAAGCATATCGAGATCAAGTATCACTATATCAGGTATATGGTGCAGAGGGGAGCGGTGAAGCTCTAGTATGTTGCGAAGGACAAATAGATAGCTGATGTGTTGACAAAGCCATTGGCTAGGGTGAAGTTTGAGTACTTCAGGGAGAAGCTTGGTGTTCTCCAGATCGAGGTTCCCTCCAAAGGGAAGTGATGAGTCTGTGAGCCATTCTGACATGGTGAGAGGATTGGTTCCTTCCATGGTCAGATGTAAGGGCTGATCCATTCTATCATGGTGAGAGGATTGGTTCCTTCCATGTCAGATATGAGTGATGAGCCATTTTGATGTGACTATAGGATTGGTTCCTACATGATCGGATATAAGTTCTGAATGGAATTCTCTGAATGGAGGCACCTGGTTAGTTACTAGGAATCCTCAGCCTGGGGCTAAGATCCCTTCTGACATGTATGCTAGATTGGTTCCTCGCATGGGAAGATGTAAGTGCAGAGCCCTTTCGACATGTAGGTTGGATTGGTTCCTCGCATGGTCGAATGTAAGTGTAGAGACCTTTCGACATGTATGTTGGATTTGTTCCTCGCATGGTTGAATGTAAGTGTAGAGCCTTTTTGACATGTATGTTGGATTGGTTCCTCACATGGTCAAATGTGAGTGCTGGGCCTTTCTGACAGGGTTGTGGGATGTGTTCCCACATGGTAATATGTGAGTGCTGGGTGTTCCTTTCTGATATGATTATAGGATTGGTTCCTACATGATCATAAATAAGTGTTGGGTGGGCCATTCTGACTTAGGGTTAGATATAAGTGTTGGAAGAAGACCTACATGCAGGCTAGGCCTACAACCAACATGAAAAAGGGATGGATCTGTAGAAATTCCTGTGATGAGAAGAATCATGAGATAGCACTAGTGATGATGATCCAAATACAGTGATGATCCAGATCCAGTGATGATGATCTAGATCAAGTGATGATCCAGATCCAGTGATGATGATCCAGATCTAGTGATGATCCATATCCAGTGATGATCCATATCCAGTTATGATGATCCAGATCGAGTGATGATGATCCAGATCTAGATGAATATGACTTGAAGATGAAGATGATGAAAACTCAATGATGATCCAGATGATACAGAGAAGAAGACTTGTGCTGATAAATTGTGTCGAGAGAATACCTTCCTAGTTAAGAGGGAGTGTTGATGTAATTGTAACTTCAGAATGTATTCATCCGTATATCTTATGTATTGTACCCCAATGTTTATTCCGAGATGTTTCTGTAATGTATTTGAGTCATGTCATTCCTTGATGTTCCTATCGAGAGGTTCTATGATGTAAACAAGTCATGTCAAGTCATTGTGGGTAACCCTCCTATTGGTCAAGGGTTAAAGTCCCCGCAGTTGTGGGGCCCTAGGGTTATTATACTATCCTAGAGAAGTCGACCCTAGGTGAGTCATTGTAAGTCGGGGAAATAGTCCCCACCATTGTGTTAAGGATAACCCTCCTTGGTCGAAGGAGGAAAAGTCCCCATAAGTTGTGGGGCACTAGGATTATTAGACACTCCTAGAGATGTTGGCTCTAGTAAGTAATTGTTAAGTGAAGTTGACATGTTGGAGTGGGTTTCAAGTGAACAAAAGAATATAAATAGAGAGTGAGCCTCTCTATTTCTCACACACACACTCACTCATTGGGGCGCATGAGTGAGAGGAGAAGTTGTTGGGACAAGAGAGAGAGACTACTGCTTTCGGGAGATCATCTTTATGTTTTCGGGTTTTACTTTTGGTGCTGATTCTATCTCCGAGGAAGTTGCGGAGTTTTCTCCTTTATGGTTTCCTCGAGGAAAATTCTTTGTGTCTCTTGTCTCTTGTGTTTTATTGATGTGCATATTATTCTCTCAGATAATATCCTAAGATCATAATGCTAACTTGAATGATAAAAATCCAACATGGTATCAGAGCTAACCTAAGAAGAAGACATTGTGCAGCTATAGAAGCTAGGGCTTCTTACTTTTTGGCTCTCTCTCCACAATCCATCAGCAAAAGTATGCTAGGATAACTCTCCATTGAAGGGTGCATCTTTTTGTTGAAGTGGAATTCAATTCTGAGCATTTTCAGTTTTTGGTGCGAGAAATTAGGGCTTCTTACAGAAGAGGAATTTTCTATCTTAAGTAGAAAAAAAATGCGCACGCATTATTAATGCACGTGCATTAATAACGTGTGCACATAGGCTTGCTAAACATTAATGGGGTGTTGTTAGTGGTAGGGGGAGGGGGATTAAGAGAGATCATGAGGGTGTGAGGGTGTTCGTGGAGAAGATAGGGGTGTGGGTTAGGGGTAGGTGGAGTAAGGGAGATATAGTGGGAGAGGGATTTAGTAAGGGTTAGGAGGATGAGGGGGGATAAAGAGAGGGGGTGGTTAGGTGTAGGGTGGTAGGAGCAGGGTTAGGGAT
>LPNX010876635.1:933439-985939 GCA_001517045.1 Pseudotsuga menziesii
TGGTTATTGGTAGGACACCCTTGCCATTTCCCTATAAAAAAGGGATAAGCAATGAAGAATGGATTTATGTATACATGTAATTGATGCTAGGATGCCCTTAGATGATTGTTTGAAGTTCCTTGGAGGCATTTCTTGAAGGGTGTTTCCCGTTTCTCTCTTAGACCTAGGTTCATACCTTCTTTGTATGAAAGCAAATCCCAAGATATCATCCTGAAAGAGAAAGGCTCATTTGGCAGCACCTACGATGCAGATGTAGTCTCACCCGAGAATACACTTATGGGTAACTACCAGAACTGGGTTTTTACAGTTGTGTGGTGATTGACAACTTTTTATATTTCTCAAACAAAGCCGGTGGGTGTCTTAATGTACTTATTATGCATGTTCAAGATTTTATTCTACTTGTCAGTTGATAGATATTTATTACAATGAATATACTTCCTAATTCACAGTTCCAACTAACAATAGTTCGACAGATGCATATAAAGACTTATTCGTAAGAAAATACACATACGTTCATTTACAACATACATTCATGCGACATAAAAAAATTCATCAAATACACACTGAAACATTAGCTAACGTGGAAACCCATCTGGGAAGCTCTTCATCTGGCATGAGAAATATATGGCACTTTTCGTTAGCGCACTCAGCTTGAAGACTCGGTTCTATATCTTCTTCTCTTATCTATATAGACTCCTCTCCTCTCATGATATATGGTATTTTGTCACCAAATATTCTCCTACTTCACTCTTTCGTCGATCCACACACAACTTGGATTGACCTCCTCTTATCTACAACTCTACATTCGATCTACACACAACTTGGATCAACCTCCTATTCTCTACAACTCTACAGCCAATCCGCACACATCCGGGATTGAAATCCTCTTCTCTATGACTCTACAACCAATCCATACACAGTATGGATCACCTTACTCTTCTTTGTAACTCTACAGTCGATCTGCACATAGCCTAGATTTCATTACTCTTCTCTGTAACTCTACCTATAGATGCCACTGATTGACTAGGAACCAACATACTAGGAAGTAACCAAGTGAGGAGGTAAGTAACCTGCATATGCCTTGGTTTCTTCCTTTTATAGAATTTTTAGATTTTGCATTCAACTGACTTCATTATGTTAGCCAACAGGTTGTCATTCCTATTCTAGTTACAAATGTTAGTCCACACTATCGTCCCAAAGTAAAAAGATTCTCTAAAGGACATGTGCCTCTAACCGAACTCATACCCATGATATCTAGATCCATCCCTTTCATCCATTTCACCATTGCATGCCTTCTCTTGCATGGTTCCTTCTGTTGCGACTAGTTCTATTGCGTCTTTCCTTTTGTTGCGTACTTCTTCCTTTGTGGTTGGTTTTTTCGCAACATTCCCTTCTGTCCTGACTTCCTCTGTTGTTGCTTATTCTATCATCATTCTTCTTCCTTCTTAGCTTCCTTTGTAGCTTGACCAAACCCCTAATACTTTCAAGAAGATTCTAATTGAATTCTTCCTATCTTTCCCTAGGCCCAATAGCCCCCCAACACTGACCTGTGGCTCACCCCGAGCCATGTTGCACTACTCTACAACTTCTACTGTTGTGATGAATTAGCTTTGAAAATATTGAAATATTTTCACTATCTCCTCTGTCTCTCGTCACACATCCTTTTTTGCTTTCTGCAAATTTTTGACAAGGTCAGGACTGAGGTGTTTTGGTGTTACAAGTCTTGCATCCTCTACTACTCGTCACACTTTATGATGTACATGCTAAATAATTCCTGTAAATCTCTCCACTTCAACCTGTAACTCTGTGACTTTGTCAGTCCTCTGCTGCTGTTGTGTTCGCAGCGCTACGAATTGCTGTTGAAATTGCTTCATCTCAGTAGCCTTAGCCATTTTATCTGCTTAGGAAAAATTCTTCATATGATTCACCTCTATCTCAGTAATGCACAACTCCTATGCAAATTTCTCTAGTTCTGCATTGTTGATCAATGCTTCCCAAGTCTGAGAAACTTGGTCGAATACCTTGGCACACATTGCCTCTGCTTATTCGATCTTCTTCAATGCCTCTGATGTTTTTTTTTCTTATTTCTTGGTTTAAAAAGTTACCATTTTGGAGTGGTAGGACCAACGAGAGGGAAAATCTCATTGACATCACTAATTATATTCTAGACTTCTTGGAAAGCTGAAGACAAAATCCCAAGTGCTTGCGTGAACATTCTTTTCTTTGACTTCTTCTTCCCCACAGGAAGAAAATTTTCATCAACCCTTCTCTATCGTTGATGAAATATGCCATCTCATCTTCTTCCCTCAAGTAATAATTACCAAATATATCTTGAGATTCTTGTACGGTTGATGGCGATGTTGTAGGTTTTCTTTATTGTTTGTCGTTATTCGAACTCTAGTTCAGATTAGTGGATTTTACCAATGGATACTTTGCATTCTTGTTGGTCTACCCATGAGTGCATCTGGCGATTTAGGTTGAATATAAATTGGTATCCAAATTTCAACCACTGCTTATTCATCTTCCATCATTAGAGTTGCGACAAATTTTTTTCTTGCGGGTACCAGAACGTTTCTTCGTTGACAAACCAGGAGGGTCGGGTCATAACGTTACTTCGGGGATGACTAGAAGTTGTTCAGTGTCCATCTAAGCCTTTTTTTATGGTGGAACATATCCGACAGTGTCTTCCAGAATGAGCATGAGTGATGCAGTTTAAACGATGGATTATGTAACTTCACTGGCACTTGGAGTCGAAATAGCCATACTCCATGAAAAGAAAAACTTAATTTGGCCCTTGGAGTTATAGAGATAAATTCCTCTTTTGAACGCAGCAACATGAAATGAAACTAAAGGACGAGTGTTGATAACATCTACATATTCAATCAGTCAGACCTTCACACATGTGGACATTGAGTGGAATGGTGACAACATGATCTGTCATCATGTGTGCCAATTGTCTGAATCATCATACAAAAACCACTATGCAACCTGTCACTTTCCATGTCAGAACATTGTCATTATTATGCAATCATGATGGAAGTGACTAAAAAGTATGCTGCCAAAATCTACTGTGTTTTTTAAATTTAATGATGGCCAACTGTCATTTTTGCGACTCAATTTTGACTTGTGACAACTTCACTCTGCTTCGACCGGTAATAACGGTTCGGTATCCATCCTTCAATAAATTCCTTTTCCATGCAATAGACAAGTTGTCTTCACCATGATTTCTTATCTTGTGATAGACAAAGAGTCTAAGAAAATTTTCTACTCTCTACAACATACTAGCAGTCTATGACAATTTTCTACTCTCTGCAGCATACTAGTCATCTACGACTGTTTTTTGTTCTTCTTTGTGAAAGTTCCTTTCCTGCGATTAGAGAAAATTTTTCTGGAGGGTTTTATATTTTCTTTTTCTTTATTTTGTCTTTCCTTTTTTTTCTTTTGATCGAGTTGCATCTATATGATAAGGTTTTAGCAGGTCGTTCACCAAATCTTTGACAGGTGTTCCATCTAACTTCCGCAATTTCACTGTGCCTCTATCAGTGATATCCTTGATGATATACTGTTCTAACTAATGTTTTTTCAGGTTACCTGAATGCTTGAGTAATTTTTTATCATAGAGAAGAACAAGTCCTTCGACTTGAAATTACTTATTCTTGATGTGGCGATCATGCCATACTTTTTGTCGTTCTTTCTCAACATTTTGATGGTATCCTGTGACAAAACAATATTCCTCCAATTGTATTAGTTGCGATAGTATTTAATCGAAAACACTAGCATCTTTCATTTCTATAATTGTAACAATCCTTAAGATAGGTACAATAGAATCCATTGGCATCATAGCTTCTTGTCCATACACCAAGTGAAATGGGGTTCGAACTGTCAACTTCTTATAGGTCGTGTGATATTCCCACCGTATTGCAAAATTTTTCTGATCCCAATCATCTCTTTGGACATTGAAAATCTTTGTTAACACATTTTCCATAATTTTGTTAAATACTTTGACAACACCATTCACTTGAGGGTGATATGGCATTGTATTTCTATGTTGGATATGGAATTCCTCTGTTATTTCCTCAATCAGCTGGTTGACAAAGTGTCTTCCTTGGTTGCTTATTAAAATATTCGAGCATCCAAATCTATTCACGACATTTAAAAAAAAATTAAACAACAGTTGCAACATTACAATCCTTTACTGGCGCTAGTTTATCCCATCTCGTTAGGTAGTCGATCGCAGTAATGATGTATCTTGCAACTATGTGTTTCCCTATTGGACTAATAGGGCCCACAAAATAAACAACTCATTTTCCAAATTCTTGCAAAGTGACTTGAGGTACTAGGGGGATTTCATCTTGTGGAGATGGCTTTCTGGTTCTTTGACAAACATCACAACTTTGACATTATTCTCAAGCATCCACATGCATGGTTGGACACCACAGTACTGGTTGCAATATTTTTCTTACTGTAGTTTTTTCCAGCAAAATGGCCTCCTGCAACACCATCATGTGCTTCATTAAATATCATTGGTCACTCGTGTTCCAAGACAAAGTGACGAAGAATCTCATCAGGACCCAACTAGAAGTATGCAGCTTGCACAACTAATTGTTTCTTCTGCGTAGTAGTAAATTCAGTTGGTGCATATCCCATATTCAAAATTTGTATGATGTCTCTGTACTGATCATCAAACATTGTTATTGCAAATAGTTGCGCATCAAGGAGACTATCATCGAGGTTACCAGGCTCTTCTCCACTTTTGACCCTCGACAAATGGTCTACTCCTGAATTCAGTCGATTGGGTTTAATAATGAATTCAAATTCAAATTCCTTAAAAAAGGAGAAGACACCGACATATCTTCCTCCCCAACACTAAATTATTCACCAGGTATTTTAATTCTGAATGATCAGTGTACATTTTGAAATGTCTACCCAACAAGTAGTGTCTAATATTTTTTAGAGCGTATACCATCACTAACCCTTCCCTTTCCATCGTGGTATAATTTCTCTCTGCTATTGATAATTTCCTGCTAGCGAAGGCAATAGGATGATCAATCGACCCTTTGCGAGGTTGTGTTAGTACCATGCCGAGCGCGAAATAAGACGGATCAAAATGTACATGAAATTCCTTTTTCCATTTTGGAAATACAAGTATGGGCATTGTAACCATCTCATTAGAGGAAATTTGGGGTCTAAAATGGGCCTTATAAGAAAATGCGCCAACAATAATTTCTTGTGAGATTGAATTCAAGAACCAATAGAATTCCAATAAAATGAGTCAACCATAATGGTTGAATTGACATATTTGTCATAAAAAAATCTACTTTTTTGTTCGTATTTTCATTCTGATTCATTTTGATTCTTCTACCTATTCTATGATACCTACTTCCAGCATTCAGTCCAGCTTTGTCTTGATTTTTTCTTTGTACCGCGGATTCAGTCGGTATGGTCGTTGCTTGACCGATTTTGCATTGGGATTCAAAGGTATCTTCATTTCTCCAAGGTCTCCGACGATCCCTTTCATTTCTGAAAAATTTTGTAGGGAACAAATCCTAGAACTCATGTAAATAGACTGTGATATTTCCTACAGTCTCATCATCCCAATAATATCCAATATTGGAAAATTTTGGATTCCTCGGGGAGCCAATATTTACTTTCTTGATTTTTAGTGGATCTAGAAATTGGTCGCTAGAAATACCAAGTCCTTCCACTGCGCATGTACCTTTAGAATATGGAATGGCTTGTTGAGTGGATCATCATCATTAGGTTCTCCCATTCCATTATAGAACTCCATCTAGTGCTAGATTGTTGCGTTGCATTGATTGAAGTTTGTCACTGCAACCATGATATCTTCGAATATCTTTGTCTTGTACTTGCAATGTAACATCAACTGAAGGATGATCATCAACAAATTCAAATGTATGTATGGATATAGTAGCCGACTCATCCCATTCAACATTTCCTCGTCTCTGTTCAGCTGATGTATACCAGTTCCTCGGTACCATGTCTAATGTGTGTATGAATTGATGGACCCATTCCTATCGTGGACATGCATCCCATGTCGCATGGCAATATTCTATATGCTCAACAAGATTAGTCAATCCTGTATACTTTCGACCAGTATAGCTGATATCTTCTCTGAATATTATCTCCAACAATCTTCTACATTGCGACCATTTTGATATTAGATTCTTTATGTGTGACCCACCATTTGGCGGTTATAGCTTTCAACACATAATCCAGGGTGGACAAGCGCTGATGTTCTACAAATTTGTCCTTAAACTCTATTAGTGAATATGTAAGGTTAGGTAAACCTTCATATGTAGGTACCTCGCTTTCCTCAACTCCTACCCATCACCATGGGGGCGTCGCTAAGGGACCAATATGATAACACGTTCATTCATATTGGGGGGTTAAAAATTAAAAAAATTTCAAACTAATATATTGATGTTATATTAAGGGTAAAATGGATTTTTTTTATTATTATATAAATACCCAATATGCTGGGACCTTTTTTATTGCAAAAAATTGTTGTGCCTTTGCCATATGCACGCGATGCACGCATAGGGTTTTTTCTGGTTTTGATGGGTTTGCAGTGTTGAAGAAGACACCTATTGGATTTTTCTGGTTTTGGTGGGTTTCTAGTGTTGGAGGAGGGCACGTGGGTTTGCAGTGTTGGAGGAGATTTGCCATATGCATGTGATGCATGCATAGGGTTTTTTCTGGTTTTGATGGGTTTGCAGTGTTGAAGAGGACACCCATTGGATTTTTCTGGTTTTGGTGGGTTTCCAGTGTTGGAGGAGGGCACACATAGGGTCTAGTTTTGATGGGTTTGCAGTGATGGTTTTGTGGTTTTCGTGGATTTGCTGTGTAAGCTCAAGATGCTGCTCACCTTTGTCGACAACCTGCCTATCAGGTATTTATAAAAATAACCACAATGAATGATCAAGTTGGATTTTTAATTATTATTATTTTCTGATAGCATTTAGGTCGTCAAAACCTCATATTTTAGAGCCTTGGATGCAAATTTATTGAGTTTGTTTGATTTCAATGTCCTGAATTCGAGTTGCATGTTGGGTTGGAAGTAGTGACTGGCCTATTTCAGTCTCTTTTGGTCTATATCCCATATTTTATATGTGTGATTATTTATCAAGTTCCAATAGCCAAATTACTTCGCCTGGACCTCTGATGTCAAGCTTGCTTGTGTTTTTTATTTTCTGGCATAGCTGAATCCTTAGCAGGAAGAGTACATCAATGAACATGGATGTAGAATCAAATCTCGATAAACATCATAAGATCTAGCTCAGTTAATATTAGTTTTCCCGTTATTCATATTTCCCAACAGGAAGAGCATTGTTGGTTGAAAAACATGCAAAAAGGGATGTCTTGTAGCCCTTACTACGTGTTGGTTCTTAAGAAATAAGGATGAATTGTGCAGGCCTCATATTGTACAGTAGGAAGAGCACAACTGGTTGAATAAAATGCAAAAAAGGATATCTTGTGTTGGCACCAGAAAGGGGCATAAGAAGGAAGTTTGCGCGTGCAATTAAGGAAAATGCGCCACGCGCGTGATAGAAGCAAAGGAAGATCACCAAGGATGAAAAGGGCCTGGGAAGGAAGAACGAAGAAGTGCGCGACAAAGGAAAGGTGAGCATGGAAGTGCAAAAGGAGAAAATGACCGAAAACTGACAGATGTAGAATCTAGATCATGGTCATACGAGAAGATATTTGTAAGTTAGGTCTATAGTGCCTCGTGTCAAGTCATGATCACCACAGCTATAACCAGAGGGGTGGTTGACGGTGACGACTAACAGACTGTCGGGATGCAGTTGGCCCTGCGTGGCCATATAAATTTGTATAAATAGGAAGGATGCAATGGTTAGAAGGTTGGTCTGTAAGGTTCTCATTGATCCCTGTTCAACTTTCAGTAGTAGTTTTGCTATTCAAGCAGTAATCTATGGAAGGGGATGCTGATTATGTTGTAATGTCATAGCGATAAGAAGAGGAGTAGACTCAAAAAGAATATGGTAGTATTAGAGGGGCTGTTGAGCCATGGATGTGACTGTAGTGTGAGCAGAGTGCTAGGAGCAGGAGTAGAGTAGGAGAGCGAACCAAAGAGCATGAGAACTATGAGTCTGAACTTAAAGGAATATCTCAAGATCATTCTACATCCCGTAGACTACAAGGTGCTATACCCTTTCTCATGCCAGATGAAGAGCACCTTGGTGTTTTTTCCCAGATGGGTTTCCACGTTATTTCTTATGTCTAAATGAATGATTGATGTGGTGAATGTTTATGTGGTTGATTAATAGTTGCTTTCCTTATAATATTAAATGGGGTTCAATTTTTGTTAGTTTCTTGCAATTGGTAAATGGATAAATAGAATGCCTTGCTGAATTGAAACTGTATAAGTGTATATCATTATGTGTAATTCCTGTTATGAATCCCGACTTAAGTCATAAGAGCCGATTGATGCGAGTCAGTTGCGTCACACGATTTGCGCCAGCTGCGAGGTGGGAAGGAAAGTCAAGTCGTGCATGATGACATACCATTGTGCTCATTCGCATAGAACTAACTCCTCCATCCAACTGCCTTGCTGCCTTTGTTGAGCTCCTTGGTTGCGAGCCAAGGGACTATACTTCCCTGAAAATTGTGGAAACATGGTTCCAGCGGTTACCCATTTATGAGATATATTGGGTGAGACTGCGCCTGCTTCACAGGTGTTGCTAATGGGGCTTGCTCTATCAGGTTGGTATCTCAGGTAGTTGTTGGATCGGCGGGATACGTGGAACCTGGGTCATGCGAGAGGAGAAAAGTGGCCAACAAATGGTTCCGTTGCTGGGACCTCTTAATTAAATCAGGGAGATGTTGTGGCACCCAATTAAGGAGGAGATAGAAGACTGACTGGATGCTAAAACGCTGGTGTTTGCGCAAGAAGAAAGCGCAGGAACACGATTTAGTGCAGAGAGATGGTTAGATGAATATATATAATCTGATATTCATGAGATCTTCTTTGCTGAGTTCCCTGTTCTACTACATGAATGGTTAGTAGGATTGGCATCTAGACGGACCAACTACCAGAAAAGGGAGTTTAGCGAGTGGAACAACCAACTGGTCCAGGAGATAACCAGTGTAAGTAACGTTGTCTATAGAGCTATTGATTTTTGGGTTGATAGTATCTTGCAAGGGTATATTACTGAGTTTGCAGTAGATACTATAACTTCATATAGCGAAGTTGAAATAAATTTCTTCCAAGGACCATGAAGGAGATACTTATTGCATATAAGTACATAGATAAAATTACTTGCTTATGAGAAGGGTCTTTTGCACTTGGATAGTTGAGCCGTGTGTCTAGGAGGGTGCCATGTCGCTAACGAATAGGTAGTAAGAACATGGGGAAGAGCGCGTGGAGATCTTCCCCGGAAGAACAGAACCTGAACTTGAGGTTGGAGTTCTAAGGAGTGGGAGAAGATTCAGATTAGGAAAGAGAAGGAAAAATGAAAGGGGCCAATGGAATCCTAGTTTGTTCAAAGGAAGCGAACATGAACTTCAGTCGTGCAAGGACGAAGGGTCTTGCGATGAAGAGGAGGACTATAGCCTGATCTCGGAAGGAACTAAAGATCTAGATAGCTCTGACGGGACCTCAAGGTCAGAGCACAATTACATAACACCAGCTATATTGCCTGAGACAAGATCTAGAGTCTCATCCCCTGAAAGGACCTCTAATTCGGATAGCACTAGTCCTCAAACTAGTGCACTAGAAGGTGCAACTCAGTTGAAACCTGCCCTAGAGATCCTGAACGCCAACCCAATGGCTGCGACAGATGTATGGTTACCTATATTTAATGGAAATGGAATGGAATACCCTAAACAACATTGGTTCCTATGTGAAGCTGTGTGGATGGTACGTTTGGTCCATGGCACTGACATCAATAAAGGGCAGATGATTATGACCTTAAGGGGTCGTGCCCTGGATTGGTTCATGAAATTTTTTGTCACACCAGCTGGAACACCACAAAAGACCCTTAAGGAAATCCGAGCTGCAATGATCTCTAAGTTTAGAAAATCCAAATCAGAGTCACAATGTATTACTGAGATTAAGGAGATTAAACAGGCTCTAGCAGAAACTATGTGGGATTTTGATCAAAGATTCAAGACCCCGATGGCCAAAGTAAGCTTCCAAATGTCCGATGTGCAGCATAAGGAGTGTTTTATTGCTACCACACATTTGTGAGCCATTGATGCAACAAAATATTGAGTTGTAGACGAAAGCACTAGAGCGGCGATGAAACTAGAGGCCTCGCCTATTGGTGACGGTGTCGCAGGAATGGTACAGATTCAGTCACAGCCATCCAACCTCACACTATAAATTTAGGATATTAAGAAGGGCAAGGAAGCATACTAGGACTTGTGGGGCACAAAATGTAGAACGGACGGACACACCAAGGATAACTGTCTGACCTTCATGAATTATGTCGCATCGGGTGCACCTAACCCATTAAACGACCAAGGGATTCCATGGTGTCGTATATTCCAATCAAGAGGCCACCGCGATGAAGAATGTGTGTATTTACAAAAAGTTGTAAGTACCCCTACAAACTTATTCTGTAAATTCTGTAAATCGGTACGACATGAGGAAAAATACTGTAGATCATACCAGCTCTTGAAAGAAAAAACAGTTGATACGTACTTGATGAAAAATGAGGGGTTCCCTCAAGTTGAATAGGCACAAGCCCCGTATCAACCTGCACAGTTCCCAGCTAATCAGTACCAGCATCCATATGCACAACAAAACCCCTATTAGCAAAACTACCAGCAGAACTAGTACCCACCGCAGCAACTACACCCTCAGGGAAAAGGTGGTGGAAAGCTTAGAGGACGAGGTGACGGAGAAGGATTTAGTAGGGGGAGAGATCTGGTTACATGCTATAACCATGGAAAACTAGGTCACTTTTCTAGAGATTGTTTAGAGCCATCAAGAACATGCTCATATTGTAAGGGACAAGACCATAATTTTGAACAATGTCCTTAGCTGATCGCAAAGTGGCAAGCAAGGACCGTTGCCGCACCCAACCCCCCACTAAACCTGAACCCGAATGAAAATGTGAATGTTCAGATGATCATGGCTGAATCAAAAGACCTAACCATTGCTGTCATAACTAAAGGAGGTGCGACAACTGGAGTAGAAAAATATAACTCGCAAGAACAACCGCAGCCGCAAGTGAGACCGACGGTGCAGAAAAAGGAATCACCAACTGGCCAGAAACAGAAAGAAATATTCTGGGATGTGTAATCAGAATTCATAAGCCCTAACATACCATCAACTTCAGCCGAAGTCAAGGACATGCCTAAACGATTCCAACACCTATTGCAGAAGAAGGCTTCAGCTGAGGTTAGTAAGCTAAGACCTCTATCAAGTTGTTTGATGCTAATCCAAGATAAAGATGTTATTGCAGAGCTACAATCAATAATAGACAAGATCCCTGTAGTACCACAAATTGAGAAGAAGGTTAACCAGGTGCGACGAAAATGTAATACTGGCCGTGAATTGAGAATAAATGTGCAGATGAGTGATTATGACATGAACTATATCATTTTAGATCTAGGGGTCATATGTCAATATCCTATTGTGCCAAACCTGGGAAAGCATGGGCAAGCCGTGCTTGGACTAGTCTCCTATCCAGCTGCGTCTTTCCAATCAGGTGAAGGTACTACCCATTGGACGAATGAGCAATGTCATTGTCGATGTTGAAGGATTGTGCACATATGCAGACTTTGAGGTCATCAACATTGTGGATGATACAAATCCTTACACTGTGCTACTAGGAATAGATTGGGCTATAGACAATCAAACAATTATAAATTTCAAGAAAATGATCCTCTCCTTTAAAGATGAGGAAATGAGAGTCATCTCACCCATTGATCCATTTGAGGGGCAAAGATATGTTGAACCTGTTTATAATGAGGGGCAGGTTGAGTATCTCTATCAAATCTACAATGTCACAGCTATGCACGAAGATCATATCAATCTGACGACAGATGGGAATCTAAGCTGGAAGTGCATGAGTTCATGTACGTCTGATTCAGGGGAGGCTTTAGAGAATTGGAAAAATAGGTTACATGAATTCTCCATGAGAAGGTGTGTAAGAGTCACAAGGTCTGTGCGACGGGTGGAGAATGAGTCAAGGGAGTTACCCACCTATGAGAGTTTCATATCCACTTTGGATATGGAGACCAAGACCCGTGATAACTCTAATCAGCTGCGACAAGGGACCCAGCAGGTCGCACATACATTTCTAGATGCTAACAAACACCCTATAATTCATAATACAATCCAGGAAGAAAAGGGGCGCATAGTCGAGAAGATCAACGACGATAATGTTCACCAACACAATGTAGCTACTTATCAAGACACTATACCCAGGGACGTCGAAGATAGCCTGACCAACTCCAGTGGGCCAAAAATAGTGGAACTAAGTAAAGATCGTAGAGTAATACAAAAACACTCATAGGATGAAGAAGTTGTACAAATCGTAGATATCTTGAAGGAATACCAGACCCTCTTCCCTCTAAATGGCATAGATAGAAGGGGAATGGTGGAAGACTTAGAGAGGATGCAGATACCTTTGCGATTACAGACTAAGCCAAGTCCACAATAGTTGCTGGCACGACCTTATAAATATATCAAGGTGAAGCCATATATAGAAGGAAGACTTATCCTACACTATGACAGTAGAGTATTCGCACACCCACACAAACTAAAGGAAACTTGTCTAAGGCCATATACCATCACACAAACTATGGATATAGGCATAGCACAACACCATAGAAGTCGATGGTACCCGCATTGTGAGTTTGGTGAACATGGAAGTTGCTTGAAACCTTGCTGTGACACGTGTAAAAGAAAAAAATGGCCAAAAGACGTAATCTATTCTATTGCAGGATTGCGACAGAACCAACATAAAGCATGAGCAATAAACTTCCCAGTAGTCACATCATCACATGTACCCAAGTGAGCGACCTAAAGTGAGCAAGCGGTAAGAAAACTAGGGGCCAAATAATGCAAAAAGCAGGAATGATAGGCTGGCTAGCATTAACCAGCGGATCTATACCAAATATGTTAGGATATTTAGAAACTTAGGAGTTAGTTAAGATCAACTTGTGTAATATATCCGTTAGGTAAAAGTGTGTTTCTTTAGTATGCATTAGTATGCATTTGTAAATATTCTAATCCGACAGTTACGATATGTTCTAGACATAGAGTAATCCGACGGTTCAACTTCTCTTAGATCATACCTACCATTGATCCATGGATTAACACCTGATTGGTCTGTGATCTCTATTTAAAGAGCATAGAGGGTCCTTGGCTAGTTGATTTATTATGAGAAGCTCATGTAACTTTCTTTCGTTTGCATAATAAATTGCTCCAAGTAGCTATTTGGCTGGGGCCATGGACTGTTTCCCTCTCGAGGGTTTTAACTACGTGACAAACATTGGTGTGTTGATCTTTGATCTATTTGTGTGAAGCAGTTTCTGAAGGTGTTCGGTCTTTTGGGTGTACCCTGTGTACCCAAACATGGTATTAGGAGAAGGAAGGAGGCTAAAGGAAACTTGGCTAAGGCCATATACCATCTCACAAACTATGGATATAGGCACAACACAACACCAGATAAGTTGATGGTACCTGCGTCGCGAGTTTGGTAAACATGGCAGTTGCCTGAAACCTTACTATGACACATGTAAAAAAAAAACGGCCAAAATATGTAAGCTATTCTATTGCAAGATTGCAACAGAACCAACATAAAGCATGAGCAATAAACCACCCAGTAGTCACATCATCACATGTACCCAAGCGAGCGACCTAAAGTGAGAAAGCGGTAAGACAACTAGGGGCCAAAGAATCCAAAAAGCAGGAATGATAGGCTGGCTAGCATTAACCAACGGATCTATACCAAAGATGTTAGGATATTTAGACACTTAGGAGTTAGTTAAGATCAACTTGTGTAATATATCCGTTAGGTAAAAGTGTGTTTATTTAGTATGCATTAGTATGCATTTGTAAATATTCTAATCCGACGGTTACGATATGTTCTAGACATAGAGTAATCTGAAAATTCAACTTCTCTTAGATCATACCTACCATTGATCCGTGGCTTAACACCTGATTGGTCTATGATCTCTATTTAAAGAGCATAGAGGGTCCTTGGCTAGTTGATCGATTATGAGAAGCTCATGTAACTTTCTTTCTTTTGCATAATAAATTGCTCCAAGTAGCTATTTGGCTGGGGCCTGGATTGTTTCCCTCTCGAGGGTTTTAACCACGTGACAAACATTGGTGTGTTGATTTGTGATCTATTTGTGTGAAGCGGTTTCTGAAGGTGTTCGGTATTTTGGGAGTACCCTGTGTACCCGAACATGGTATTAAGAGAAGGAAGGAGGCATTAGAGCCTATCCCCCCTTAAGGACACGTTCCTGAACTCCTAACATAGACCGAAGTTTAAAAAACTTCACTTCTATAAGAGAATTGGTGAAGATGTCTACAACTTGATCATTTGTTGGGAAATAGAGCACTTCAATAACACAATCATGTACAAGATTTCTGATGAAGTGCATGTGTAGATCAATGTGTTTGCTGCACTGATGTAGAACTGGATATTTGGCAAGCTTGATGGCACTTTGATTGTCACACCAAAGTGGGGTAGGCTACTGCTGCTCGAATCCAAACTCTGAAAGGATATGTCAAAGCCATAAAGCTTCCTGACTGACATTAATTACGGCTTGATATTCTGCTTCTGTTGAAGAAAGAGCAAGAGATTTTTGTTTCTTACAAGCCCAAGTGATAGGTCCAGATCCAAGACTGAAAACATAACCTACATTAGACTTTCGATCATCAAGATCGCCGGCCCATTCTGAATCAGTGAAACCAACCAACAAAGGTTTTCCCTCTGTACTATAATGAATCCCAAACTGAATTGTACCTCGAATATATCAAAGTATTCTTTTTGCTGCTTTCCAGTGACTTTCATGAGGAGTTTGCATATAATGGGAAACACGACCAATGGAAAAGGAAAGGTCAGGACATGAATCAGTCAAGTATAAAAGACTACCAACAAGCTGACAATAAAAAATTGACACTATTAGGAGAAGGAAGGAGGCATTAGAGCCTATCCCCCCTTAAGGACACATTCCTGAACTCCTAGCATAGGCCAAAGTTTAGAAAACTTCACTTCTGTAAGAGACTTGGTGAAGATGTCTGCAACTTGATCATCTATTGGGCAATAGAGCACTTCAATAACATGATCATGAACAAGATTTCTGATCAAGTGCATGTGTAGCTCAATGTGTTTTCTACACTGATGTAGAACTAGATCTTTGGCAAGCTTGATGTCACTTTGATTGTTGTACCGAAGTGGGGTAGGTTGCTGCTGCTCGAATACAAACTCTGAAAGGATCTGTCGAAGCCATAAAGCTTCCTGACTAGCATTAACTACGGCTCGATATTCTGCTTCTGCTGAAGAAAGAGCAAGAACTGGTTTTTTCTTACAAGCCCAAGAGACAGGTCCAGATCCCAGACTGAAAACATAACCTGCAGTAGACTTTCGATCATCAGGATTGCCGACCCAATCTGAATCAGTAAAACCAACCAACAAAGGTTTTCCCCTTGTACTGTAATGAATTCCATCCACCTTGTTCTTTCCCTTGTAGCCTTACATAACTGGGAAGTCCATCAAATGGATGTCAAGTCTACATTTTTACATGGTGATTTACAGGAGGAAATTTACATGGAACAACCTCCTGGATATGTTCAGGATAACTCTAGCCTTGTCTGTCTCCTTAAGAAATCCTTATATGGCCTTAAGCAAGCTCCTAGAGCTTGGTATGCCAACATGGATAGCTTTCTCCTTGACACTGGTTTTTCTAGATGCCATTCTGACCCCAATGTCTATACCAAGAAAGTAGGAAACCATCTCATCATACTTGTTCTTTATGTTGATGATCTTATCCTTACTGGTAGTAACCCTAACCTTATAACCCATGTGAAATCCAGTCTTAAGCAAAATTTTGAAATGTCAGACTTAAGACATTTGCATTATTTTCTTGGTCTCCAAGTGTGGCAAAACAAAGAAGGAATCTTTCTTTCCCAGTCTAAGTATGCTTGTGATCTTCTTCGTCTCTTCCACATGGAAGATTGTAAACCAACCCCTTCTCCCTTCCAGTCTGGAGTCAAACTTTGTGCCACTTGTACTTACCCTGAAGTAGATGCCACCTTGTATCGTTAGCTTGCTGGTAGTATTTTATACTTGACTCATTCCCATCCTGACCTTTCCTTTGTCGTTGGTCGTGTTGCCCGTTATATGTGAACTCCTCATGAAAGTCACTGGAAAGCAGCAAAAGGAATACTTCGATATATTCAAGGTACAATTCAGTTTGGGATTCATTATAGTACAGGGGGAAAACCTTTATTGGTTGGTTTCACTGATTTAGATTGGGCCGACTATCCTAATGATCGAAAGTCTACTGTAGGTTATGTTTTCAGTCTAGGATCTGGACCTGTCACTTGGGCTTGTAAGAAACAACAAGCTCTCACTCTTTCTTTAGTAGAAGTAGAATATCAAGCCGTAGTTAATGCCAGTCAGGAAGCTTTATGGCTTTGATAGATCCTTTCAGAGTTTGGATTCGAGCAGCAACAACCTACCCCACTTTGGTGCGACAATCAAAGTGCCATTAAGCTTGCCAAAGATCCAGTTCTACATCAGTGTAGCAAACACATTGAGATACACATGCACTTCATCAGAAATCTTGTTCATGATCGTGTTATTGAAGTGCTCTATTTCCCAATAGATGATCAAGTTGTAGACATCTTCACCAAGTCTCTTACAGAAGCGAAGTTTTCTAAACTTCGGTCTATGTTAGGAGTTCAGGAATGTGTCCTTAAGGGGGGATAGGCTCTAATTCCTCCTTCCTTCTCCTAATAGTGTCACTTTTGTAAATACTTCAATCCTATCCCAAGTTGTTCTTAAGGGGGGATGTTAGGATATTTAGACACTTAGGAGTTAGTTAAGATCAACTTGTGTAATATATCCGTTAGGTAAAAGTGTGTTTCTTTAGTATGCATTAGTATGCATTTGTAAATATTCTAATTCGACGGTTACGATATGTTCTAGACATAGAGTAATCCAAACCAACGATTCAACTTCTCTTAGATAATACCTACCATTGATCCATGGCTTAACACCCGATTGGTCTATGATCTCTTTTTAAAGAGCATAGAGGGTCCTTGGCTAGTTGATTGATTATGAGAAGCTCATGTAACTTTCTTTCTTTTGCATAATAAATTGCTCCAAGTAGCTATTTAGCTGGGGCCGTGGACTGTTTCCCTCTCGAGGGTTTTAACCATGTGACAAACATTGGTGTGTTGGTCTGTGATCTGTTTGTGTGAAGCGGTTTCTGAAGGTGTTCGGTATTTTGGGAGTACCCTGTGTACACGAACAAAAGATTTGTATGACTGGAGCACCTGCATGGCATTAAATCAACACAGTACGAGGAGAAAGGTGGCGTACTGTTAGCTCTCATCAACCATCTTAGCACTAATTACCATAACTAGTCTGACAAGTACAGCCCGAAAGGCCAGCTGCAGAAATTAATGGAGAAAGCATTGGAAAAGGAAACCTAAGAGCGTGATTAGACCTAAAAATTCTGTCAAATGATGATTGAAAGACACTGTCCAATATCTAAATATTCATTTCTCCATCAAGACCATTTTCTGTTACGCATTGAGAGCACCAGAGCCGAGCCGTTGCAGAACTGCTTCCTGTCACCTATCTTCCATCCCGTTCAAGCCCATGGTAATTAACATTCCTAGTGAGAGTGAGGCTTCAGACACCACTGTCATCTATGGCTGCCTCATTGATGAGGAAGTAGAAACACAGTCATCCAAAGTCCCACAACTACAATAGTCACTTGAGATTGACGCAATGGAAAGAACAAGGAAGCCACAAACAATTCCAACCCCTAGTTCGTTTCCTATGCCGAACCTAGTCCAGGGAATACCAGTTATTCTAGGCGAGTCATCTACACAGCCATAGCCGAGACAAAATAAATGTAAGGTTCCAGACGCTCCAGGTGAGCAAGGAAAGACGCCTGCTGCTGACCATGGAAATGATGATGAAGATGAAGAATTTATACCACAAGCCGATCCATAGATAGAACGGGCTGACCTGAACTTTCTAGGTTACATTCGACCAAGAAGACTTGGTGTAGTGCATGCAGATCTCTCGACGAAATCGGTGACCACTTTGATAGCATCGCGGATCCCTGTTGACATACCCTTACTGCAGGACATCCTCCCCACGTTAGTTGTTTTGAAGCTCCACGGCTATGACACTCAGTAGCAAGAGGGATTGTAGATAAAGGACTGGGTTAAGCGACTAGCCACTGCAGGCCTAACAAACATGCTCTTCATGCCTCATTTTGGCCATAGCATACAAGCCAGTACATATGTAAAGCAATTACTGGTCTGCTTTCATAGAGGATACTTATGGCTGGATCAGCCATACCCAGTTAATGTTGAATTGATAACGACAATTACAGGACTCCCAAGTGAAGGAAAAGATCCTCTACCTTACCTTGCTAAGCATAATACTCAGGCCATTAAGTGGAAGCACAACCTTCATTGCACATGACAGGGATACTTACTTGGGCCCATCTAGGAAAAAAGTGTCCGGGTTGCTACAAAAATATTATCCTATAAAATATTTCCTAAGGTGATACCAACGCAATGTTTGACAACAGTAATAGAAATTGCAGATTTATGTGCATAGGGATAAAAATTCAACTGGTCATGGTACTTTCTAAACGCCCTGTTCGAAGATGTGATGCTGGCACAACATAAGAAAGGTCATAAATTCTGCTATTCCTGGTTACTAATTTTGATTTCCTTCATTGTCTGGGCTGACCCTCCGAACTATGTAGAAATGGATGTCCTGATATCCTATTTGGGGGAAAAATATTAGAATCTATGGGAAGACAAGACCGACAACAAACATCAGCAGGATAGCAATGTGGTATTCTTCTTACACATAGAGGCATTGTGACAGGTTGTTCGGAAAACCCACAAGATCCGCGCCACAACTGTGCACATGTACGCTACGTTTGTCAAGTTTGAAGCTGATATACATAATATAAATCTACTGCCTACAAAAGAACCACAATGGAAAATACATCAAGCCAGATTTATTGTGACCGACGACGACATGGATGCAATTGTCAAGCTATGGCTTGAGGAATGGCATGGCCCACTCGCAGAGTCACTACCTGAAGACCTAAATGTAGAAGAACCGCCCATTCATCAAGTTAATGGTGAAGACTAGGAAGGTGATGATGCCCAAGCAGATCCATCGCAAGAAAACATGGAGGATGCTAACGATATGGATGATTCAGACCCGCATCCTTCAACACAACTGCATGCTGAATATCAGACACAGACCCATGTGCAGCCCGAGGAAGGCAAATCGTCTCGGAAGAAACATTAATTTGAAAAAATGACAAACACCACTATATTAACTGAATATGAGTTATAGGAACTTTCCAACGCTATTAAGAAATTTGCGCAAGATAACCCTCGTGATTTGATGTCCCAACAAGTGCACATTGCTAACCAAGTCCAGGACCACCTAAATAAGTTAATAGCAGCTGTTAGTGATGCAAGGACACAATGGAGGCGGGAACATATGGCATTGATCCTAACGTACCATTAGTCACACCAGCATTAGTCCCACTGATCAAAGTGCTCATTCAGAAGCAGGCACTTGAAGCGATTGAGAAGCAAGCATAGCTATTGCTGATAACATCATTGCGATAGAATTCTCAAAGGTGTTCTTGGAGAAGGTCTATAACATCCAGCAGGTGGCTACAATTGAAATTTGGCTAAGGGAAAACGCGGTTGCTTCTTAGGCATCAAAGCACCAAAGGAAGACCAAACTGTGCAAGGGCCTCTTGTAAGGAAAGGAGCGAGAACTATAGGAGCACACCAACCTCCTGGCTAAGAAGAAGTAGGAAATATTATCCTGGGACCAAATTCATGTCACATTGGTGGATTCCATTAAGAATGCCATCACAGCGTTCCCCCCAGAGGTGGGGCAAGCCAATGAAGACTCCTTGGATAAAGTTTCTAGGATTGCGAAGATCACAGAAGTTCTTCAATGCCAAGTAGAAGATCTGCAAGCCCAACAGATACCAAGCACACCCCTAGAGGTGCTGACAGAAAGATGAAAAACAATGTTTGAAGATGCTGACAAAATTAAAGGCGAAGAGGCAATCTGCGCAAAGGCCACAGACAATGTTGGGACCATTTAGGAAAAATTGCTCGAGGATCACTCAACTGAGAAAATAAGGTAGCATATATGAGAGACAGATGAGCACATCACTGCTGTGAAGGTGGACATTCGGAAGCTGCCCCTCCAGAAAAATGCCATTAAGCATGCAGAGATCAAAAGTCTCCAGCAGGAAACCCAGACCCTTCACGAGTAGGAGAAAGCCAGGGAATCCAAGGTTGAGGAATTCTAGTCAAAAGCAGAAAAGATCATAGAACATATTCATCTGATGCAACAGAAGCTTCAAATCATACTGCAGTCAATAGAGAAAGACTTGTTGGAGCTTGTACAGTCCGACTAGGTGGAGCAATTGGCCACACAAGTAGAGGAAGCTGCGGCGGAAGTTGCTAAGATCAAATAAATGGTGTAGGAATTCGAAGGAAAGTTCTGTGCTACTACACAATAATGCATGCAAATACGATCAAGGTGCTTGGATGAAGGAAAAAAAAAAAACACCAACAATTTTTTGAATTTTGGAGGCAACCATAGCATCGCGTGTGCATAATAGGCAGGTAAATTGTTGTACAGACATGATGAGACACATTACAAATGCCACCAACACCGGTTATGAAGCAAGTGATGGCAAAGCTGAGACAGTTGGCAAGTACTGACAGACCGTTAAATGCATCAAGATTCAACATAGATTTGGCGCTTGGACCAGGACAGTGTTGCAGTTGGATCAAGTGTGGGGAACTCTGTAACAGTGGTCATCCAACTCATCCACATGTGCTCACGACTGTCGATACCCAAAAGTGGTGACACCAGTAATCATAGCATATTTAAGAAGGAAATACGGTACACAAGGTGAGGGTCTTGTCCTCATAATGCCACTAGATAAGCCTGCACGAAAGAAGACCCGATGCTATCCTTATAAGATTGGGGTTCACTTGCACTAAGCAGACATTGTTATGTTATGCTGCTCACCCACCAGATGTAGTTACAAATGAATTGGAGAGTCTCTTGTCGAGCAAACTTGAGGGCTAAATCTATTGTTGCAGCTTTTAGTTTGTCAGGTGTATCCAGAGACAACAAGAAGAAAGATGGTGATCGTTACCCAATTGCTCCAACCCAGTGACAAGCTTTGCGTGGTCTGAACCAGTGTCCTTGTCGTCTTTCACAAATTCTGCAGGATTGAAAGATGGTCGCGGCTTCCACTACTCTAGGCGGGGTCTCCGGCTCTTAGCAAACTGTGGGAGGACCAACAGGCAAGTGTTGGCTTGTACTCTGTGCTGCTCAGGTGAAATTTGTCAAAGTTTGGAAAATCACTCACCTCCACCGCCTGGGATAACAAGGCTTGTCCAATTTTCAATATGGACAAGTCTTCAAAGTTCATATATATGGCAAAGAGGGTGGTGAAGACAAAGTTGTAGAAGAGAGAAAATCGAAGAAGATCAGCAAGAGAACAAGCTGCAACAATCCATAGCAACCGTGCATCAAGCCTAAGGAGCATGAGAATGGCGGAAGAACCAAGGCCACGAGGATTGCTGCGTCGGAATGAGACACTAAACTCCCTTGGTGAAATTGGAGGCAGACTACGACAAGATGATGAGAGAGTCCCAGAGCAAAGACAACATTCCTCTTCTCAGGGATCTTGGTCTCAACAAGAAGCGCATAAGATTACCTTGTCGACTCAAGCAAACTCTACCATCGAATCCTCCATTACCCATCCTCTAAAATGGTGCTAAGAAACAAGCTATGTTGGGGTGCTTCTCTTGCAACGCACTAGAGTCTGTCAAAAAGTTGCCTTCAAGGAACCTAAAAAAAAAAAGAGGAGTAAGGAGCAGAATGCGCAAGCTAAGATGCAACCACAAGTGAAAAAAAAAATCTATATTTTTCAAAAGATACCGTGCAGATCGAGCCGCTCATATGTCCCTTTGTTCGTGGCTCAGGACAAGCCACAGGTGACTGTTGGGGGCCTGTTGGCCCAGGAAAGGGGCATAAGAAGGAAGTTCATGTGCACAACCAAGGAAAGCACACGATAGAAGCAAAGGAAGATCGCGAAGGACGAAAAGGGCTCGGGAAGGAAGAACAAAGAAGTGCACGGCAAAGGAAAGGCAAGCGCGGAAGTGCAAAAGGGGAAAACAGCCAGAAAGCGACATATGCAGAATCTAGATCATGGCCGTATAATACAGTGTAAACCTATAGCTATGCACATATGAGAAGATATTTGTAAGTCAGGCCGATAGTGCCTCGTGTCAAGTCATGATCACCACAGCTGTAATCAGAGGGGTGGCTGATGGTGATGGCTAATATACTACCGAGATGTAGTTGGCCCTACATGGCCATGTAAATTAGTATAAATAGGAAGGATGCAATGGTTAGAAGGTTGGTCTGTAAGATTTTCATTGATCCTTGTCCAGTTTTCAGTAGTATTTTTGCTATTCAAGCGGTAATCTATGGAAGGGGATACCGATTATGTTGTAATGTCATAGCGATTAGAAGAGGAGTAGACTCAGGAAGAGTATGGTAGTATTAGAGGGGTTGTTGAGCCGTGGATCTGACTGCAGTGTGAGCAGACCTCTAGGAGTAGGAGTAGAGTAAGAGAGCGAACCAGAGAGCATGAGAACTATGAGTATGAAATTAAATACATATCTCAAGATCAGTCTACATCCCGTAGACTGTAAGATGCTATACCCTTTCTCATGCCAGATGAAGAGCACCTTGGTGGTTTTTCCCAAATGGGTTTCCACGTTATTTCTTGTGTCTAAATGAATGATTGATGTGGTTGATTACTAGTTTCTTTCCTTATAATATTAAATGGGGTTCATTTTCTGTTAGTTTCTTGCAATTGGTAAATAGATAAACAGAATGCCTTAATGAATTGAAATTGTATAAGTGTATATCATTCGGTGTAATTCCTGTTATGAATCCCGACTTGAGTCATAAGAGTTGATTGATGCGATTCAGTTGCGCCACATGAGTTGTGCCAACTGTGAGGTGGGAAGGAAAGTCAGGTCATGTGCAATGACATATCGTTCTGCTCATTCGCACAGAACCAACTCCTCCATCAGCTGCCTTTGTTGAGCTCCTTGGTTGTGAGCCAAGGGACTATACTTCCCTGACAATCGTGGAAACATGGTTTCGATAGTTACCCATCTATGAGATATCTCAGGTGAGATTACGCTTGCTTCACAGGTGTTTCCGATGGGGCTTACTCTATCGGGACGGTATCTCAGGTAGTTGTTGGATCGGTGGGATGCACAGAACCTAGGTTGTGTGAGAGGGGAAAAGTGGCCAACATCTTGTATCCCATACCATGTACTAGTCATTACGGAATACCGATGAAATAATTCCTGTATCTGGTGATTGTATCCTAATTTATTGAAGATAAGAAGAAAAAATCAAAATATTGTCTCCATCATTATGAATATTTCTTCCACTCTCTGATGTCCTTTTAAAATCTCTCTTTGTTTTCTTCAACTTTGGCTCAGTTATTAAAGATACTGCACCAGAACATCAAACCTCAAATGCTTCTCTAAATGGCTTGTAGGTACTGCACGAGCAACATCATACCTCAAATGGTCCTCAAAATGGCTTGTAGGATTATTTATCTTTAGTATAGACCTCATATTGTTGGATTTAGATGTTGATAATGAATTGTGATTTTTAATCCCAAACTGAACTAAATTGAGCATCTTCATGTCTTTCTTATCAGATGATATAAGGGATGTAGCAGGATTTTTCTTATTCTCACCTACCCCATGTGTATTTTGCCATTTTTCCTACCTTTGTACTTCCCTTTTAATATAATGTTTCTTGGCAAAAGTCTGATAATGCATTTGATTAGATGTATCTTTTTTCATTTTCAACATTTCCTCTAACTCATCAGTTTCTTCTTGGATTTTATAATTTTTTGTAAACTGTACTTTCTCAGCAGAATCCTTTAAGTTTTCATCAATACATGATCTGGATTTCCCATCATCAATATTTGGCATAAATTCCTGTTTCTCTGTACCTTTAAAACAAAGAAAAAATTAAAACTTCAAAGTAGTAATAAATTAAAGAAAGAGCACACATCCTGAATTTTGGCAAAACTGAATAGTCTCATCTCTTTACAACAACACACACAATACAAAACTTTCTTTAGTCTAATATGATCTTTTCTTACTGTAGTTCACATGGCTCTAACTATTTTACATGCTTAGGCTCCTATCCTCACTAATCATGCACACTTGATCTACTAAAATGGCTTCCTAAGTTTTATTTTAGTATATAGATGTGCCCAATGCTGATGTGGCACTGGTGATGTGTCGATGCTGACATCGTGAATGTAAACAAAATGTTTTTTAACATCCACAATATATTCAGACTCAGTGTTTCTTATTATTCTTGTGTGGATGAGCCTGATAATTGGAAACAAGATGTTGGTTAGTCTTTGAGATAAGCTTACGTATATGTTTTCCTAAGCTTCTATTTTCGTCTGAATCTTTTATTGAGATATGACATGATTAAAGAAGGAAGGTATTCTTTATTGATCTTATTTTAAAAACTTAAAAGTTACAATTTTATTGTTTGGTGAGTTCCAAGACATTAGATTGCAAATATTTTTTTATTATTATAAGTGTGTTCAGGAGACTGCAGAAATTTAAGATGATTTATCAGTTATTGCACTTTTGAATTTTTGTAGACTCTAGAGATGCTTGAGAAGAAAGAAAAAGTCTTGCAAAAGAATATTCAATTAGAGGTTGAGAAGGAAAAGGACTTCACTCAAGCAAAGAACAAAAAAGGTATTTTGAGCACTCTCATTGAACACTTTATGATTTAAAAACCCAGGATATGTAATTTTATCTATTTGCATGTTTTCCTTGTAGTAATGGGGATGTTCACAGCAAAGCATGGACATCTATTCTTCATCATACATCCATTTTGAAACTAAGTGGTCCTTGTCTCCACATGCAATTACATCTCCACAAGTGGCACATCATCCTAAGATATGGACTATTTTGCAGAATTTTTGAAACAGTTTTCACATGTTAAAGCTTGCTTACTTTATGATTGGGTGAAGCTTGACTATGTTGAACTTGGTCTATTATTATTTATCACAGTATAAATGCATTGATATTCAAGGATTATTGTATTTAGTTTACCATTCATAATAGATTTTAGTTTCCTTTTCATTTTTATATATGGGCATAATTCTCTTCTCTACCTTTATCCAATTTCAATAGTTCTGTAATGTCTATGCATGGATTTTATAATGACTTCTAAAAGATGGATTTTCTCATAAAATATAACTTTATATCCCCCATAGCAGGATCTTGGCTTCTAAAATTGGTTGCAATGAACTCATTTCTAGAGATTAAACTTATAACAGTTATGTTGTTTTATAGTCATTGTATGTGTAGTGATTAACCTTTTAAGCATGGTATGGTAAGGTACTAGTTTAAATTGACTGAATGGAAAGCTTACTGAGAATCATAGAATATTATTTATATTTAGTCAAGCTGATAAAGCTCTTGATAGAAGTGGCAGCATGACAAGAATCCTTCCTTAAAGGCATGAATCCAATAGATGAAAAATAATATCAGGATGATAGCTGGAAGGATATCATGAACCTAATTGTTGTTTGTTGTTCTTTAGATCTGTCATACGTGAGAAAACGTGGGGAAGATATATACTTTCACGTGTTCGTCCTTTTTGTTCTTATGTATAAAAAAATTGTGTCGATGTTGAAGGTTAGAAAACATGGTTAGCTAATCAGGAGGTTGGTTTCTTAGTTAATGCTTGTTGAAAGGTTGATGGTTTTTCTTGTGCAATTTGGAATAGTTCTCTTATGGGAATGGACCATCCCACATCGAAAACTATGTGTGTTTTTTAGTCTTCTTAAGCCACAAAAATTTAAGTGAATATTTGGAGTAGTAACTTATGAATTTGTCAAGCTTATCAAAAGCAGAGGAAGACACAATCATTGACAGAAGTGAGCTTTAAGTTTGTTTTTGTTCAATATTGTTATGGAAGCGGAAACCCTTTGTAGGATGAGTAGGGTGATTGGACTTGCAATGAAGAAGGAACTGTAAATTTTAGAATAGGATAACTTAGAATTTGATGGAGGTTGAAATGAAGGTAAAAAAAAAATTAAAGAAAAATAAGAAATTGGTTACAAAAAGAGAGTGAAATGTGAAAGAAGAATTTTTTTTTCTTCTGAAAATCATGCAAGATAATTGTCTAAGATTGAGGTTTCTACTAAAGAGTGTATCTAGAATCTTATGAAGCTATGCTTAGGAATAAAAAAAATACTATCAAATTTGAAAATAAGGGAGGTTATAAAGGTCTTATAAAAATCATATTGAAAATAAAAATGCCACTCATAGAAAGGTGAAATTAAAATAGTCCTTGAAGAAATGAATGAGAGAAGGAATTTGAAAACACAGATAGCTAGAATGAAATTTATGTTTGACGAAGACCTCAGAAGATGAGATGATGTTTGTTACATGATATATTCCACTTGAAATTATTGATAAGTTCGTTTGCAATAAAAAACTAGAAATTCGTGATGAAAATGAGAAGCAACGCACACAATGTTTGTCAAAATTGAATGCACATGGGTTGACAGTCCATGCACATGAAGACCATGTGGCTAAATAAGCAAGAACATAGTTTACATGAGTTTCAAATTTATAAATGTCATGAATAGTCATACTAGTTTGGCATAACCTTTAGCTCCTATAAACATATTTGATTTTAAATAACTCTTTGAGGAGTGAAGGACTTGGCTTTGAATAAGTTGCCATTTCTGGTGACCCAAATGCCACATGTAGCGATGCAGGGGAGGGCTCTATGATTAGTCACAAAATGGTTTTCCACCCAATAATTGAAACCATCAATCAAGGAATTACACCTTTCCACATTCCAGAACCACCAAAAGAAGAAGATCCCCTTTCATACCTTTGTGGATAAGGAACAATCCTTAAAAATGTGTTGCGCCATTTCATCATTATTCTGAAATAAGCAACAGATCTCTACATCTTGATAAGGTATTCTCTAGAAAATATGCCAGGTTAGAATAATGTTTTATAAAACTGGTGAAAATAAGTTGTTATTTTATTTTAGGGGAGCCTTGAGTTTCCACACTAATACATAATATCAAAAGTGTGACGGTTTTTTCGTTGCTATTTCCACATTTTTTTGTCTCACTTGCGACAATAACGGTCGCGATGTTTCGTGGCACTTATTTCGTGGATATATCCATGAATTTTATAAGCTGTCAATATAGAGATGAAAATTGGCCATCATGTGTCTTCTATACAGTGGCCTTGAAATTGAGTTTTTAGAATTCATTTTTTATGTTTCGTCGTTTTATTGACACAGTTTTCGTCCCTTTAACGACGACAATATGGCCAAAAACGGCTAGGCAAAATCTAGTTTCCACGCCAAATCGTGGAACATGTTCGACGAACATGTGTCTCTCTATCGACGAATTCTGGAATTTGAATAGAAAATTGTTCCACGCATTTGTCGCTCTATCGAAAAAGTTGTCGTCCCTATAACGACGAAAAATATGGCCAAAAACTGCTAGGCAATTTTTTCTTTCCACACAAAACCGTGGAGCACGTTCGATGAACGTTTGTCTCTCTATCAATGAATTCTGGAATTTGAACATAAATGTCTTCAACGCGTTTGTCGCTCTATCGACTAATTTGTCGTCCTTAGAATGACGAAAATATGGCCAAAACCTGCTAGACAAAATTTTGTTTCCATGCAAAACCGTGGAACACTTTCGACGAAAGTTTGTCTCTCTATAGACGAATTCTAGAATTTGAACAGAAATTGCTTCCACGCAAAACCGTGGAAAACCAAACACTTTCGACGAAATCTGCAAGTTGAACGGTAATTGTTCCACGAAACTTCGTCTCTATAGCGACAGTACTATTCCTGGAAATCCACCTCGGGTTTCAACGGTTTTGCAGTACTCGCGACGAAAGTTGGTCGATATTGAGATGAAACCTGGAGGTTTCAAAAAAAAAATAAAAACCTATGGAAAGGCACCTTCCTTTCCACAGTTTTGGATCTTCAATAAGTGCTTGTGAACAAATACATAGTATATTTTAAAGACAAAGAAATGGATAAAATGTAACACATGAAAGGTGATTTATAGAAAAGAAATATATTAGGAAAGTAAGATATGGGAAAAAACATATTGAAGTAAAAGGAAAAAAATAAATGGGAAGTTCAGGGGGGAGCTCATAAAGTGTTAATTGACTCTAAAAAATAAGGCATAATGAATTAAAAAGTTCTCAAAAGTACCCAAAGTGGCCCTAAGCACCCTAATTATTTCCTCAAAACAGTTTTCCCATTAGGATGCATAAATTCATAATAATTGGCTAAAATATATAATTAGAGGCGAAAGTGGCACCTCTTAGAGTGGATTCTATGACAAGGTAGGAAGGTACATCTATAAAAATACCATCCATAAAATACGTTGTAACCACCACAGGGATCGTATAAACATTAATTAAATGATATGCTAGGCACCACTGAGAGCTGATTTATATGATAAGGTAGGGGGGTACATATATAAAAATACCATTGATAAAAGACGTAGGTACCACTAGGCTCAGATCAAATTAATGTAATCCAAAATTAGGTTAATCCCACTGGGGCTTAAAGAGCCCACAAGGGATTGGAAGGATTCCCACAAAGCTTGGAAGAAGCCTGTAGAGGCTTGTAGATACTCGCAGAAGCTTAAAGAAGCCCACAAGTTAGAAGTAAAGGAATCCCATGTTCTGAATATGAAGGGAGCTCGAGCTTTTAAGACTGAGGAAGCCCGCAGGTGTAAATGAAGCCAGAGAAGGTCAAGCCCACAATTTTTGGAAGAGATGAAAATGAAAAACTAATCCTTCTTATGAAACCACCTCAAGCATGGCTAAAATCGGTCAAAGTTAGTACCAAATATGACCGAAAGAAAAAAAAAGTCCCATGAGCACATGATAGGAAAGAGACATGTTAATCAACAAAAACTTGACAACTTATTTCTATTATTTTTCTATGCATGATCTCATATAACAAAAAATTCATCATAGATCACCTTTTGGCATTGATCAGAAGTAGGTTGCATAGTTGAGCATGCAATTTGTAGTTTAGAAACCATATCATAATTTCCTTGGAGACACTCCTTGTGAAATACCATCACTTTCTCTACTACGTGTGAAGAGCTACGAGCGATAATTCATCATACTACAAAAAACATAAGGTGCATTGAATTCGTCTTTATTGATAAATATATAAATAATAAAAAAATAACTCAACCCCTAGGGAAAAAGAGTATTTGTTCACCTGGAAAATCTGTGTAGGATCTTTGTAGTGCCAATTGGTGGTAAGTTGTTTTGATGTTGCTCATTATTGGAAGAGGTAAATATGAAAAGTTTATCCTTCTTATGCAACCACTCAAGCATGGACAAAATTGGTCAAGTTAGTATCAAATATGCCCATAAGATAAAAACAGTTCCCTAAGCACATGATGGGAAAGAGACATGTTAGTCAACAAAAAATTGACAATTTATTTCTATTCTATTACTAGGATTGATCTCATGTAGCAAAAAATTCATCATAAATTACCTTTTGGCACTGAGAAGTAGGTTGCATAGTTGAGCATGCAATTTGTAGTTTAGAAACCATATCATAATTTCCTTGGAGACACTCCTCATGTAATAACATCACTTTATCTGCTACCTTTGAAGATCTAGACATATGAATTTATGGTCCACATATGTCCCATGCAAAAAATGAAAGTTTATCATCACAGTAATCAGAACGTGTAAAATAGTGCTACCAATAACCAATGTTAATCATTTTAAGTGCCATTTAGCATATGATTTCCAGATCTGTAAAAAATCAGACTTATAGATCAGTAAAAAATCAGACTTACATTTACCCATAAAAACTAATGCGGATAGGGCAGAAAACCAATCAAATCAATAAGATATATTTTACAAAATACACCACCATCTAAATAGTTTGAAATACTAACTTGTTTTCTATTTTGAGTGTACAGAGAAGGCGGCTAGGGAATACGAGGTCTGCAATACATATTGCAGACCGGTGTTTGATAAAGGAGAGGGCTCGGATTGTGGGAGCAGCAGGTCTGATTTTTTAGGGTTTTACACATAAATTCTTTTTTTAGGGATTTATTTTTTGATAAAATAAAAGGTACAAAAACACATAAAAATTAAGTCTAAAACCTAAGAGAAACAAAAATAACCAAAGAATAATATTTACAAGTATACAAATCGAAAAATTTAGTTTTGAAAGATATATGAACAATTAGGGTTTGAAAAATTAAAATTTCTTAACATAGGGTTTCATCATGCTGAAATTATAGGAAGAAGGGCCGAAAAAAGCCTAATTTCTTCTATGTGATTTTTCTTCTATTTTTCTACGTTACTAAGAAGCATTTGTGTTTTATGTAGAAGGTTGTCTCCTAGATTGGATGATAGTCTAAAAGTAGTTATTTACTATTGGTTATATCTCTTGTATCTTAATAGAATGAAATAGAATTTAAGGATAACAAAAAACACATTAAGGATAAAGAACACATCAAAACCATTACCTTATCATTGTCCTTTCACCAGATCCATTCGCCCATACAACTTGATAAGAGTTGTCCACGAGATGCATTTTCATCACCAAGACCTACATAAATCATCAAAGAAATAATTTTTATATGAGTAAATAATATATAAGCAAATAAACAGTCATTTAAATCCTACTACAAAGTCCTGTAGAAATCAATGAACAGTGAAATGTTAAATTTACTAACAATTTTTTAAGAAATAGACATGCATTTAAAAATTTACAACCATCTTTAATACATAGTAATAAAAGAGTATTTATACCTTATTGAGATCCTCCCTATTTCAAGAACAGTTTTATATTCCCTACTGAATAGGGCCAACCACATGAAGGTGGAAGCTCATATGGCCCCTCCCCCCCCTCACATCGCTCTCAATTCCCCAAACCCAATAAATGATGTTGTTTACATAGAAAACATTTAAACATGCATGCATAACTAGGCTAGTCATCAAAACATATAAACATAAAAACATTGAATCATAATGAGGTAATTCATATAAACAATGTTTTAGACTAACAACATCGATATACATCCAAATACAAGTCATGAATTTATACATCTACTTTTTCTTTGATTTCTATTTTTTTGCATTGAAATAACTGGCGATAATTGGGATATTATCATCATCATTTGGTGGATTATCTACAAATCCATGTCCTGCTAGTGTTTGTGTTTCCATGCCCTCATGTATCATACTTCTTGTACACCATTGAGTAGGGCATGGAGGTAGTTTTGAAGGGGCATGAACTGCAACAATGAAAATGGGCATATCGATATGTTGAAATATTATTGAAATTAATAAGTCATCATTTTGATTAAAATTACAATATTGATCTTTACATGCCTGTGTAGATGTGACAACTGGTGTGTTAATTGTTTCTCTACTCGCTAATTCCTCTTGCGGTTCACCCTCTTGAGCTTCACGGTCTTCGATCGAAAGAAGGAAATTTATAAGTATACATCAGGAAATAAATATCTATAATCATAGTAGATATTTATATTTCCAAAGAACACATACCAGAATGGCCACTCTACTCCCCAATATCATGGGACATGCACACCCCAACATCAGCTGGTACGTGTGGAGTACCGCTGGATTCAGTGTTGTGGTTGCATTGTTGCTTAAAAGAAAACATAAATATTTAGTTATGGGTGATATAATAAAAAAATGAATAGACTTTAACAATATACTGCAATGATTTCCTTATTCATTTTATTTACTTGCATCTGCATCATTGGATGGATTGGAGTCTGCCCCAAGCTTTTTCGATATTCAATGACACTTTTAAAACCATAATTGAAACCAAGATTTAGGTCTTCCTCGGTGGCAACATCTTGGAACTTATTTCCCTGCAATGCATAACACACATAAAATTCCCTCTATCAAAAACATATGTTTGTTCGCTGCTTTCAAATAAATATTCCCCATGGTTAATCATTTAATTCTTACGATTCGGGCTCTTAGTTTTCTATAGCCACCATGGCCCAATCTATGTTTCCCGTGCTTTTCCACTCTAGCCTTGGTTGCTTTGGATGTGTCTGGTAGCCTATATATGAAAATTTTGAAAAACGTTAGATATCAGAATTCTTGCTTAAAACAAAAAAGAAAAAAATAAATGAGCATATTTCACTAAAAAGATGATATGTGTTGTACCTTGCTTTTTCAGGCCATGGTTGTTTTCCTTGTATTTTTAGCAAATTCATCCTTTGCATCCTCTATGAGTGCCTTCCACTCTTTCTCTAGAACCATGGGAGGGCGCTTATGCTTGAGGTCAAGTTGCAATTTATCCCTATATTGGGCCGTAGTATATTTTAAATTCTCATTGGCTAACTTCGCAACCACTTTCTTGTTGAATGTATTGTCAAACAAGTTTACCATGTGGTATATCAATACATCTCTCTTTACGCTATCTTGGCTATTCCACCGTGTGTGAATGGTGGGCCCAAACAACTCCAATGAATTTTCATTCAAATTCCTGTAGAAAACATTGTTTCCTGTAGAAACATGTAATCCATTAATTTATAATAATTTCATCGTATGTCCATTTCAATTTCATGATGAAAATGAATAAATTAATTAATAAATACCTGCAATCTTTTGAATCTTGATCGAAACACAAACGTCATCCACTAGAAAGGTGAGATCTAGTGATCCAGTGCTTTTAACTTGTGCTACTCTAGGAAAATTTTCTTGGTCATCTACATTAGGTTCATCCCCGGATTCATGTGGAGTCGTAGGCTTTGTCTCATCGTGATCTGGCATGTCATGCTTATAAAAAATGGTGCCCTCATAAATGGATTTGAGTCCAACTGGAGGAGTGTCAAAAAGCCTCATTGGTACATTGCTTTGTCGGCGTTGTTGCTGCATTGGAGCATGACTGCTAACTTTACCTGTCTCGACAATTTCTCTAGTCACGGGTTGTAAAAACTCCTAAAAACGAAAAAAATTACTTTATCAGATCACTTGGAAAAATAGAAAACATAATATTAGATATGAAATCATGTCATAGCTTAAAAAAATATGTGAAGATGCCACTTACCCCATAAGATTTTATTTGTTCTTTAAGCTCTTCAATCCTTGCCCTTATCTCTTGTGTCATGGGCCTTATGCAAGCCACGAAAATCATTTCTATGTTTTCCTTTTTTAGGTCCTTCTTTATAGTATCCATAGGGTGTATGGAATAGTAAATTTCATCCTCAAGCTCCTCGTCACCTAGATGAAGTGCATTGGAATAAATTCATCAACCAATAAAATTAAGAAAAATAATTTTAACATCATTCAAACATTGTTATTGAAATGAAATTTAGTTACTATTAAGAACTAACACTTACCTAATGCGGTTTTGTGGCTAGTGACTTCCCATGGTCACCCTGTACTAATCTACTTCTAGTCAATGATTGTCCATGGTCATCCTGGACCGTGGAAGCAGTAGGTGCCTTTCCATGGTCCCCACCCTGACAAGATAAATCAATCAATAATTCACCATAAGCACATAAAATGAAAATGTCAATAGTGGAATTCAAATGCTAACAGAAAAAATCAAAACATTTAGTTATTATATTTAACACTTACCTAATGGGGCACAGAGCCTGACCTTCCACGGTCACCCTGGACCATGGAAGCAGTAGGTGCCTTTCCATCGGCGCCACCCTGACACAATAAATCAATAAATAAACGTTATGAAAATAGTTGTAACATAATAAAAAATGAGATATTGCAATAATATTTATTTTTACCTCAGAAGTAGAGGACGCGCATTCTGTTCCATGACGAACATGGGCATGAGACACCTACCATAGTGTAATAAGCATGTTGTCACATGGAAATATTTTGGGGTTGGAGTTTCTAGTTATTGCAATCATATTTAGTTGAGTCAATAATTGTAACATCATCAAAAATGAGATATTGCAATAATATTTACTTTTACCTCCGATGGAGAAGATACATGTTCTACTCCATGGCGATGAGCAGATCCCTGCCATAGTGTGATAAGCATGTTATCATATGGAAATATTCACAATAAGCACAAAAAAATCAAATGGTAACAGGGGAAATTGAATGTTAACAGAAAAAATCTCAACATTTAGTTATTATATTTAACACTTATCTGATGGGGCACAGAGTGTGACCTTCCACGGTCACCCTGGACCATGGAAGTAGAGGACATGCATTCTGTTGCATGACGACCATGGGAAAACACCTGCCACAGTGTAATAAGCATGTTGTCACATGGAAATATTCTGGGGTTGGAGTTTCTAGTTATTGTAGTCATATTTAGTTACTATATTTAGTTGAGTCAATAATTGTAACATAAACAAAAATGAGATACTGCAATAATATTTACTTTTACCTCCGAAGGAGGAGATAAATGTTCTGCTCCATGGGGATGAGAAGACCCCTGCCACATTGTAATAAGCATGTTATCATATGGAAACATTCACAATAAGCACGACAAAATTGAATGGTAACCGTGAAAATTGAAACATTTTGTTATTGACGTCATATTTATTTACTATATTTAACATTTACCTCATGAGGCATAGATTGTGACCTTCCACGGTCACCCTAGACCGTGGAAGCATCATGTAGCTTTCCACTGCTACAACCTTGACAAAATAAATCAATCAATAAAATTTGAGTCAATAATTGTAAACATAAAAAAAATGAGATAAGCATAACAATTTAATAAGCATGTTATCACATGGAAATATTCATAATATGCATGAAAAAAGTGAATGCCAATGGTGGAAATGGAATGTTAACAAAAAAAATCGAAACATTTAGTTATTGTAGTCATGCTTAGTTACTATATTTAGCATTTACCTGATGAGGCATAGCGTGTGACCTTCCACGGTTACCCTGAACCATGGAAGCCACATCTATTCGATTTAAGTTGTAATCAATCAACAATTCTTCACTTGGAAGTATTGTTTTTGTTGTACATAAAAATATACGATGTTATTCATGTCCCTCAAATTCGCAATTCAGTTGCTTAGTTTTTATCACTGGTCGTGTACTATTTACAAAGCCAACAACGTTTCCAGACGCTTTTGGTCTCCCATCAATAGACATAGTCGCCCCTTAGTTTTTATTGTGTTCTACTAGTTGTATATAATTTGCGACAACTCTGTATATCCTCATACTTTGAGTATATTGGACCAAGATAAACTAGTTATTGTATCTATATAATGGTCCAACATAATCCATCAATTCAGTTACAGTTCCATATCCGACCTGTATTCCATCCATGGAAAACATCCCCAATCCATGTAAGGAAGAAGGAGCAATGCGATACATCCTCCCATTGATGAAGAAATATGTGTCCACTTAAGGTAGCTTATTAGGTACCCATAGTTGCACTAGATGTCTATAGCTCAAGGGAAAATCAATGTCACGTGTGCTCTCAGCATCATAATTACATGACCCTCCATTGTCAATAAAATATTGCATGCGTTTACATAATCTTTTCCTTACCTTTTCAGATCTAGTTGATATAGAACCGGTAGATCTAGTACAACACATATCACTTTCAACCTCTCCTAGTATATCTTCACCATCACTCGAGGAAGATAGATCTGATAGATAATTATTTGGTGGTGCCTACATCACTCGATAAAACAAGAATATAAGCTACCAAGCGGATATAAGTTTGCGTGCAAATATATTTACTTGTAATGTTTTAATATCAAAAGTTTTTTCTTCCCAAAAAATTTACCAAAAGCTATTTTTCTCTCAAAGGTGTAATTTCTTTTAGAGTTATTTATATTTGAATCATTTTTAAGTATAATACATGATTTGATTTGATTTGGAATTTGTTCACAACACGGATATAGAAGTGTGTTTCTTGGGCCACTTGACTAGTTAATGCATGCAAAGAGGTATGGGGTTCCCCCTCATATATATCATGTTGGGGATTCAATTTGGAACGAGCGATGGTCATATTCATTCATTTATGGATTTCCCACCGAAACTCGGTGACTTTAGTATAATACTCCCTCTTCCATAGCGGTTTGATATGCAAGTTTCCTCGTGCAAGGTACTCCTTCTCTAACTGTGTGCCTGATTTTTTTTAAATAGGATAACATTGTGAAATGTCACCAAATTTATACCAATTATAGGTACTCTTGGAATTGGTGACATTTGGTGAATTGATGATTGTGGATAGACATATCCTAGAGATGTTCATTAATGACAAAAGAACTTTTGATGGGAACAGGCATGTATGATAAAGTTGGAAAAAGGATAAGTGGTGAAAAATTGTCCTAAAGAAGTAGTCTTATGAAAATGCCCACCATATATTTCATAAGAAGGAGAAAATGCCTCCCATGTCTTGGAATCCCATAGTTGGTTGAAGTATCTATCCAACCATGGAACCAGTTCTCAGAAAAAATCTTTGAGGAAGAAGATACAGGCCTCCCAAAAGAAGTTCTTTTTGGTCAAATTAGACAAGTTGCTCTAGGAGAATGCTCACCATAATTTGTGGGTTTAAAGAAATGCCCGCACCATATGGGAATCCTGTAGGTGGTTGTGTTGTATACCTGACCATGTTCTTAATTTGACCTGAAAGTACCTAAGGCAGAAATTATGGATCTTCCAAAGTAGGGTCTTAAGCAGCTTTTACATCATACTTCAGTAAAATGCCCCCCGAGAAGAGAGAATGTAGTTCCAGAGGATGAAATTGGTCTTAATGGATTCATCTGGTTTTCCTCCATCCATTGGATGTCTTACACTCCAATTTTTATGAAAAGTTGAAATCACCTTTGAGACCTAGGGTTTAAAGAAATTGACCAAGTGTCAAATCACAAGGTTGAAGAGGCATTTGGAAATGACTGCCAAAGACTATCTGAGTGATGATAAATTCATCAGAAGTTATAGGAATGTTCTTTAATGAACTGGCTATCCATCCATGTTCTTATTTTTTCTTATGGTGACCACATGAGAAAAATATCAGCCTTCCATAAGAGGAAAAAACATTAGCTTGCATATCCAAAAATATGAAAAATTGATCGAGTGTTGAAAACAGGAGGTTGAGAGCCCACTTGGAAATGCATGCCAGAGTCAGTTATTTAACTGATAAATTCATCAGATGTTATTGGTCCATTCTTTGATGATATGGGCATCCACTCATGATCTCAGTTTCCCTCTGGGTGTTCACACATGTGAGATATGAGTATGCTAAAATGCCTCCTGGCACAGTAATGACTAGGCATGACAAAATTCACTAAGTGTTGAATTGAGAAGTTTGAAAGACCATTTTAAAGTGACTGCCAGAGACTATGTATTTGTCAGTAAGGTTTTAAGGTGATCACATGGTCTTATTTCTAGTTGAGGTGGATACCTAGCCATACCCTCAGTTTGTTTAAATATGGTCAAGATGTGAAAAATATAAGTCTGCCAAAAGCTAGAAAAGTATGCCTATACATTCTTGGTGAAATAAAAGAGTAAGCTACATGAAAGTAATAAACCGTTAAATTTATAAAGGGGATTATGCATATGTTGAGAAGGATTTAAGGATAGTATTTTGGAAGATATGATGTGATCAAAATTACACAGTATATATTTAAGGAAGAAATGCTCGTAGAGGGTTTAATGAAGACACACGCAGGCTACAATATTCTTGATAATCTTTGGACTCTTTGAGATATGCCAAACAGAGGCGACCACACTAACTACCATGGTATATGCCAAACAGAGGCAAAAAGATATAAGTGTCATTGAAAAATAATACTTGTATCAAATGTGTCTTTAAAGAAGAAAGAGATATGAGGGTCAATTTACTGGAGTCAATTCAAATTATAGCCCACGAGTCCTAGGGAACTATACATTGTTCCAAAATCCAAACCAGTAAATGGGAAAAGCTTGCAAAGTGTGTTGTAATTTAGGTACAAGTGAGCATAAAACTAAAATAAAATGTTTCTTTAAAGGAGAAATAGGTCTTAGGTTGAATTGTACCCAGTCATTATAATTGCAGCTCCTATGGCACTTTACAAAATGTTTTAGACCCATAATAGAAAAAAATCACAAAAGCTTGAAAAGTGTGCCATAATCCATGTAAATCTGACAATCAAAGAAAAATTAAATGCGTCTTTAAAGGATAAAGAGGTATCACGTTCAATTTTCGATAGAATCAGTTCAAATTATAGCTCATAGAGGACTCTGTTCTAAACCATTAAATATAATAAGATTACACAAGCTTGCACTCTATAGAATGTTTCAGACATATAATAGAATAAAATAAAAAAAGCTTGTAATTTATGCCATAATCGAGGTAAAAATAATTATTAAATCAAAATTAAATGCTTAGAAGAAACACATCTCAGGTTCAAAGTTTCAATAGAATCGGTTGAGCCAATTCAGATTATAGCTCCTACAGGACTTTACACACTATTCCAGACCATTAAATAGAATAAAATTACAAAAGCTTGGAAATTGTGCCATAATTCAGAAAATTATACAAGAGCACGATTGGCTTGCAGTGCTCAACCCATATGTCTTTTCCCCGAATTTAAGGAGGGGCTTCAGATGCTCCAATAATAGAAAACCCTTGCTAGATCCACCAATAATAGAAGCGATGGTAGCACGACAAAAGAATTATAATTTTAGTATGACTGTACCGAATCCGTATTGGTTCAGAAATTTGACGTATTTTTCCCAAATTCCTACGCTGCTAGGGTTAATGGGCTTACAAAATTCATTGGGCCCTTTGTTATCCTCTAGACTGCGGACAATTTGCCTCCCCTGGGAACACTGGTATCCTCTGGACTGCGACTGGATTGTTTTGTTATCCTTTGGACTACTGCCAGATTTCCTCCATTGGGAACGTCGGTATCCTATGAACTAGTATCCCATACTCCTCGATTTATCACTGCTCTGCTCATCAAATTACTAGTGCTCTAGATGCTGCTAATGAACCACTGCGCGGGAGTGAAGTTGTTTGTTGTTGTTTTGCTGATGAGCTAGTGTGCGGGTGTTTTTGAATTCTACGTTTTGTGTTTGTTTATTTCCATATTTTATATTTTTTTCATTTTAAATTAATTACAGTTAAACAACTCTATGTTTTTAATTTAGTGTAGTTTCATATAATTTAATTTAATTTAACTAGGATTTTTTCATAATTTGTATTGGTTGCATTGCTTATAGTGAGATCCTAGACATAAGTCCCTTCAAGGACGAACACAATGATGATGACGATGATCATGATGACTGTTACGGAGAAAACTTCCTATGGATTGGGGTACCACAATAGACAAAGTAACCACAGAAATCAATCCTTTCCCATATGCAAGAGAAACAAAACATCTAACACTAAAGGATATCGAAACATACCTTATTCTGGATGGTTGATGTAGATCCCCATTGAGCTTTTCCACTCTTGCTTGTATTAGCAATTTTCTCTCTCAACATTCAACAAACAAGACAAGCATGCTATATAATGGTGTTAGACCTACTTTAGCAGATATAATCAATAACATATAAGCATTTAAAAGCATCCATGGATTCAATATTCATTTAAATACACAATATTGGGCAGGAAAAGATATTTCTATTAATATGAATCAGAGATTACAATAGTGACAACCTCTGTCGACACGTCTACGAACCAAAGAAACTGAGTCCTCCACCTGGGCCTCAACGTCTTCAATCCTCCATCTCTCAATAGCAAGCTCACAAGCAAAGGCAAGCTTGGGAAGAACACAAAGTGCTCCAAGGAAAAAAGGGATGTAGACTCAAGTATAAGCTCTGGTAACAATGGACTATAGTTTTTTTGCTCTCCAATTCCTCCTCCTTTCAATGTATCCAAAGGGTTCCTTATATAGTGCTTCAATGGGGTAATGGAAGGTCAAATCTGAGCGATCTCAAGGCATATGGAAGGCCAAGAGACAAGTGACTCAAATCCACATCAAAGAAAACTCCAAAACTATTTGGCCTTTTGCACACATCCCGATGTACATGGGTTCAAGGGTCATATCTGTGTACATAAGTGAGAATAGGTTTAAAAGTCGCATATGGAAAATAATGCATGTTTTTAGGGGTGATCTTGGAAACATCAAAGGTACAAAAATGGTCCATGGGGTCCAAAGAGTCTGCAGAGTGACAAGGAAGGCCATAAATGTGTGATCTACCATGTGTGGTAAAATAAGCTATAACAGATGCCCCCTAATGTGTGAGGTCAGAGGGGTGATACAATGGCAGAAATACATTACAAGTCCATCCCAGAAGTGGAGTGATGAAGAACCAGGTGGAAGAACCAGCCATCCAATAGTATAAGACAATAATCAAACTCTGCATATAACTGCAAGTACATATAGTAGTCCTGGATACATAAGAGTACAATGGCCATGAATAGGCATGATACAAAATATGGCATGTGTGGTCATCGCCACGTACAATATAGATAGATTAGAATCTCCAAATGAATATATACAAAGGATCATGATCTCCATGAAAGCTAAATATATACAATGGATCAAGATCTCCATGAAAGCTAAATATATACAATGGATCAAGATCTTCATGATGGCTAAAGATATCTGACATATACTGCAATCAAGTCACAAGAGCTGAAATTTCACGAACATTGCCACGATCAAGGAGGTAGCATATATGAAATTCCACTATTCAGGAAGGTCTTGTAGACAATCCGCTATGAGTACATGTCCTACTATGTGAATAGAGGTGTCGAGGTTGAAAATAGTAGTCCATCGTCTGATTACCGGTCATTGATGTATACCGTTAACAGACGCGAGATCACCCACCAATAATGAAAATGGGAATCAAGGTACTAGAGTGAAAAATAACAAGTGTGAATAAATGTGTTGAGGTCAAACACTTGAAAGGATCCATCGATCAGGGGACATTGATGTATTCCCAAAACTGTCGATGGCGAGAGAACCTGCCACTAATGATTGCAAGTCTCAAGGCACTCAAAATGACTCTAGATTCCTATCCCAAAATAAATGATCTAAAGTCGATGGGATGAAATACGTTGGAAGGAGAGAATTAAGGCATCCCCCATCATCCAACATGAGGTACTCAACAAAGTTGTATAATGTGGAAGGACTCGATCATAATGTGCACGAACCAGTGTCAGTACCAGGAATGGCCGACATGCAAAGTCAAGAGAACTAAGGAATGGCCGACTCAGGTTTCAACTTTCTTCAAACAAGAGCATAAAGGAAAATGATGACTGAATGTAGGTAGCATAGACTCGATATACAAAACTGGGACATCTCTGCGACACGGGAGGCATCGACAGATGCTCCATAGAGACTGGAAGCTTAACCAGTCGATGGAGATAAACTTAGAGAAACGAGTACAGCTCCTAAAGTCAAACTATTAACCCAACCAACTGATGTGATATACAGTGCTCTGTTCGAAGGAGACATGACTTGACTGCTGCCAAATATAACATCTTTTCTTTTCCGGATTTTTGGTTTTTTGATTTTTTTTGGACTATTTCAAATATTTTGAAAAGCATGAAAAAGAATAAAAGTGCTTTATAGTTACAGACTAGGAGGAGACGAGTGTCAAGGGGCAAACAAACTAATTCCAAGTAGCGGAACATACCTATGCTCAATGCAAGGACACATGTTTAGGATAACGACACTCGGGGGAAAGTCCCCTCCCGAAAAAAAAATGGGTAATCAAGCTGCAAAGGCTATGTAAAATGGCTTTTCCTGGCTAGATATGAGACAAGCTAGGGCTATATAGCTGACAATCAAAGTCAGGGAAGCCAGTATAAGGCTCAATGAGGCAAGAAAAACTCATGATAATGCAATTACAACTTGACATAAGGGAGTCCTGGGGAAAAAGGCCAGCAAAAAAATCAAGAGGAGTATGAGGCTCTTGCACAAAGTCATGGCGATACTATACAAAGGACTCCCACACCCTAAAGGAAAAATGTTGGCATGGGAACCAAATGCAAAATGGGAACTAAGTAGGGCACCCATGTATGGTCAAGCTCTAACATTCACATCATGTCACTTCTAAAAACAACAAGAAGGTTCCGTGACAAGATAGAATGGGTTCATACCTAAGGCTATAATGAAACGATCATAAGGTCATGCAAAGTGCAGACGGATGTGAAACCTAACCTATATGCCAGTTTAGACATAATACCTGAAATCGACACGAAGGGGTCAAACCATGGTCAAAACGACGCTCAAAATGGACTCCTACATCATCAAATTAGTGCAAAATGGTCCAAAATAGTTAGAAACTGTCCAAAACTATAGAAAGTGTGTAAAAAATTTCAAAAATTTCTATAAATAGTAAAAAATTCAAAAATTCCATATCATTTGAGATTTTTACCCATTTGAGCTCCAAACTTCCAACGTGAATTTCGGGATCTTCGTCCGATGAAATTCGACACCGTTTGTTCTAGGTGACTTCCCATGTCCTCCTCTTCCCATTTCATGCAAATTTTTTCAATTTCCATGGTCAACTTTAATTTTTAGGCCAATCTAGAATAGGTGTTTCGGCCCATGTGGATATCGGGGTTTTTTTCGTGTATAGGGATGGCCATACGTGGAAAAACCTCCCAAAACTGCGTACATACACGGATGTTTTGCAAACAGTCGCGTATGCAGCCACGCATAAGGATTTATAAGGTATAAAATGACCAAAAATCATTTTTATATGCATGATGGTTCTAGAATGGAGGGAGAGGGAACATGGAAATGTAGAAGAGGCTGTTTGAGGTGACTTAATGGCCCAACAAGCTCTACGTGCATGCAGTTTGTATAAATTTTGGTGTCTTGGCAGCCTGCGGGCCAAACCAAGACTCCTGCAGATGCTAGTGGATTATTGGGATCCAAACTCAGAGCCTTTTCACATCGACGGGATGTCCCTCACTATAGAGATTGAGGACATATATTTTATTACTGGATTATCCCGACAGGGAGAGGTGGTGAACCTACGCTCTCGTGGGCCCAGAGGTGGCCTTACCATTGATGAGTACATTGCAGTATACTATTTTCTGAAAATGAAAAAGGTTGGGAGTCAAATCCAAACAAACTCAATCCAGGTACTAGGACTGAAGGCCATATTATTGGCACTTGGCAGGATAGCCGGTCTAGCTTCACTCCACCAAGACTTGCGACCATTGATGTTCTATGTGGTGGAGTGTATGAGATCCATAGTGTACGACTAGAGCACTGCGCTGTTGAGTAACATGAAGCAGCAACTTAGTGACTGCAAGATGGGTAGGGTGAGAAACTACGGTTTCAGCAGCATACTGAGCACGTTCTTCTTTGAGCATGTACCAAGGCTAAGCCCTAGAGTGGACATTCCTCCACAAGGGGTTCGAGATCCGACCCAACGAAATTTGGTGGATGCTATGGGTAGACTGGGTAGAGGTAGGGTGTCTAACCCCTACCTAGCGGACTTCTTTCCATGGTGGCAGCGGCAGATCATTTCCATCGATGACTATCCCTATGCCGAGATAGATTTCCAAGGAGATTCAGACATGCCCCTACCACCAGGAGCAGCATATGGCGATATAGGTAACGAATCCCAAACCCTCTTTTTAAATTTTTGTGTTTTTTGATATATTGAATCAAAAAACATGTTTTGGTGTGATGATACATAGTGAAAATCTGTCATGTGTATGCAGATATTGGACCACGATGACCATATGGTTTCCCTCATCATAGACGGAGGGGAAGAGGAGACGACATCATGGGTGTGGATGTGGAGCGGACGCTCCAAAGCATCCACACAAACTTTGTATGCCTGACACACAGGGTACCCATGGCGTAGGTCGAGGACTTGCCTGAGGCCATGTAATGCCATGTGGTTGGTGTACCACGGGATGGGTTCGATTATTTCGATGACTAGATAGAGTCGTGGTGTGTTACCACAATCAGAACCCCCCTCCTCCTCCTCAGGCTTAGAGACCTGAGAGTGTTTCATTTTTGTACTACCGTGTATTATATTTTGGTGGCTCGACAGCCCCAATTTTGTATTATGACACTTATGTATTATGACGTCACATTTTGGATGTTTAATGAAATTTTTTTATGATGATCAATTTTATTTATTTACATGTGTGTAAAAATGTATGTTTGTGATATGCTTATAGTCTATGAAACAAATCCCAATCTAACACATAGTTGGCATATGAGTCAGCAACTTGATTAAAAATTCTTGAAACATGTATGTATGTTATGTTCTCAAATTGTCATTCTAGCAATCTCACACATAAGAATCTTCGTAATAATGTTGGATCCCTAATACGATACAAGCTATTAAGATGTGAAACCAATAATTGTGAATCAAGACGTACCTCAAGAGAGAGAACACCATGTGAAATGGAATCCTGCAATAACTTGATAACGACACTATACTCAGTAACATTGTTCGAAGAAGGCCGTAAACATACGCCTCCTGAAGACAATACCTGTACCGTAGGAGTATAAATCACCCAAGCAATAGAAGCTGAGTTCTGAGTGTGGTGGATAGCACCATCAGTGAATCTTATGTAAGCGGAAGACTCCATCGACATCTGCCATAAGAAACGAAATCTAATCAACACACCCGATCACCATAAGAAAACCTAACTATGCAAAAAACGGTACAATAATATAAAATAATCAGCCCTGGCTAAAGATCATGCATAGTATTTTTTAAGATAGAGCCCATTTCTAGGCTCCGCCAAGGCTGTCCCTTCATAATCCACCAACTCATAGGCACCCTTCTCTAACACACGTTTGACTACATAAGGACCATGCCACATGGGATTAAACTTCCCTACCCCCAAGGGTTCTTTAGCTTGATCCCATAAAAATACCAAATCACCTTCACTAAACCTCCTTGGAAGGACAGACTTATCATATTGGACCTTAACATGACGTTTATTTACTTGTAGAGACACTAAGGAATCCCGTCGCTGCTCATCAAGCTGCTCTAAGTGGACCAAATTTTCGTCCAATGTGGAAGTGTCTAGTAAAATCTCTATAGCTATCTTCAATGAAGCGATTTCACATTCAAGCGATAAGACAGACTCCACCCCATGTACAAGCTGATATGTAGAGAAAACGGTGGCAGTATTAACCGCGGTTCTATAGGCCTACAAAGTAGGATATAACATGATATGCCAATTCATCTTACTTTGCACGATGGTTCATTGGAGAATGGAATTAAGTGATTTATTAACTGCTTCAACCTGTCCATTCACCTGAGGGTAATAAGAAGAGGAGTGTTCTTGCTTTTACCCTAACTTCGAAGCCAACTCTTCCATCATTCTATTATGAAAGTGCCTACCATGGTCAGTGACAAGCTCTTTCAGAATGCTGAACTGAGTAATAATTTGGTTGAAAATGAAATGCGTGGCTGTCTCACCATCAGATTTAATTGTGGGCATAGCCTCAGCCCATTTTGTGAAATAATCGACATCCACTATAATGTGATGATGCCCCCCAGCCGAAGCTGGGTTGTAATCAATGAATTCAAGCCCCCACTTGGTGAAGGGACCGACAGTGATAATCGGATGTAATGGGGTAGGATGCGAGCACATATTGTTTGCAAACACCTGGTAAGGGTGACACTTCTTGACCGCATTGACACAATCTTTGAAGATCGATGACCAAAAATATCCCACTCTCAAGATTTTTTGGGCTATAGAAATCCCAGATAAATGACCGCCACACGCCCCTCCATGGCAATCATTCAGCACAACCTTAGCCTCGTCATGGGTTCAACAATGACGTAAAACAGAATCTACCCCATGGCGGTACAAATTTTTATCCACTATAAGGTAATTCTTAGATACATGATGTAATCGTCGTCTCTCATCCTGTGAAAGGTGAGTAGGGACCTTCAACATTTGCAAATATATAATGATATCCCCATACCATGGGTCCAAATTTGAGATAAGGAAAATATGCTCATCGACAAACGTATCCTCATAAATCTCCTCCTCCTCCATACTTGGAAAATCAGAAATGAGCTTTGCAAAAACTAATGATTTCTTCGATTTCGCTGAAATGAATTTGAGATCGAATTCTTGCAAAATAAAAATCCACTTATTATATTTTCCCCCAATCATCATTCTAATGAGGACGAACTGAAATGGATTGACATTAGCTATGATGAAGTTCTGGTGAAGGAGAATGTAATGTCTCAATCTCTGAACCGCATGAACAGTGGCCAAGGAAATTTTCTCCACATGAGAATAACGGATTTCCGCATCAATAAGGTTTCGGCTTGAATAATATATGACATGCTTGTGGAGCTCCTCATCCTCCTAAACCAAAACCATACCAATCGTCTCCATGGACACGGCCACATAAATAAAAAAATCACAACTATAGTTGGGTGGACTAAGTACAGGGGGTGATGCTAAGGCTCGCTTAAGAGCATCAAAGGACTCCTGGGATCACTCATCCTAGCAAAAGGTAGTGTCCTTCTTTAAAAGACACATAAATCCTTTATTCAAATTGGAAAAATTAACCATGAATCTCTGCAAGAAATTTGCCATGCCTTGAAAACACTGAAGATGTCTAATATTGCGCAGGGGAGACAATTGAAGTATTGCCTCAACCTTTAAGGGATCGACTCCTATACCTCCTTGGATACAATGAACCCTAGTAAGCGACCAACCATCACGAAAAATATGCACTTATGAGGATTTAAGCTAAACTAGTAATGGCAGCGTCTTTCAAATACTAATCTCAAATGGTATGGATGACACACTCTCAGACGAGAATGTGCAGTAAGATCATCCAAATACACTGCGATAATTGTTTTGAGATCATGAAAAATTAAGGTCATCGCCCGCTGAAATGTGGCTCAGGCATTTTTAAGATCGAAAGGCATCTTCTGATATGCAAATGTACCCCAAGGATAAATAAATGCAGTTTTATGTTGATTCTCGGGTTTGATCTGAATCTGATTATATCTAGAAAAACTGTCCATGAAGGAGAATACCTCGCTTCCCGCACACTCATCCAAAATCTGATCAATAAATGGTGTGGGAAAATTATCCTTAGGACAAGCACGATTTAAATCACAGAAATCAGTGCATATATGGATCGCTCCCTGCTTCTTATCCACCAAAACGTGATTTGAAACCAACTCTGTTAAGGGAACGGGATAGATAAACTGGCTCTTAACAGTTTCTCTATGTCATCCTTAATAGCGGGTGCTTTTCTAGGATTCATCGCACGCAAACGTTATTGAAAGGGCTTCGCATTCGGATAGGTCTTAATTTCATGTTCGACAATACGAGGGTCGATACCTAGCATTTCCTTGTATGACCAAGAAAATATGTCATGAAACTCTTTAAATAGCTCGGTATACTCCTTGATGTCATCAAGGTAATAGTTTGCCCCAATGTAGACGTTCTTAACTTTGCCAGGATCGCGAGAGATATTGATAAGAATAGTAGGTGATAAATTTTCCATGTTCCCATCAACCATCTGACCAAGAGAGCTTAATGGAACCACAAGACTACCAATATTCTCACTAATAATCTCCCTAAAGTCCTCACGCTCCATACGGTTAAGCTCGGGAAGAAAATAGGATCTATGATGTAATCTTCCCAAGGTGGCTCAACTCGAGACATGGCCTCAATAATGGATTCATCTGATGGAAAAACATCATCAAGGCAATCATGTGTGTGAGACGATTGAACTTCCCATGCAGGCAGCACATACAGGTCCTCCTCCTTCGTCCGCGAAGAGGAAGGACTAGGCTCTCCAACACAATCAAGATTCACTTGATATGCTATCATTGCTGTAGGCAAACGGCACATCCATTTCGACAGGTCCACTTGAAGGACTCGGTGAAGGAAGAATCCAAGGATCTTCCATATGGGTAGTGCAAAAAGATACCGAATTCAACAAATATGAATCCCCATCGAAACTAGATCTGATCATAAGAATGGGCGCAGGACAACTAAAGTTCCCCATAAGAGATGGATACATACCTACACACACACTCCCAGTTGCCGGCTGAGATTGATCGATAATCGGGATAGAAGCTCCCGATGATGCACTAACACTCGGATTACGGAATGATGTCTGATCAATAGTAACAATATTCCCATTAAATGGAAATCATACTACTCGGAATAGAGAAGAGGCTACCGCTTGCATACTATACATCCAATTCCGTCCCAGTAAAATATTGTAGTCAAGGGGCGCATCAACCACCTCGACCTTGATCGCGATGGTCTTCCCTCCCAATTGGAACTTAAGAGAAGGAAGAATCCTATACGGCTGAAACGATCTACCATCAAAGGTAGTCAACATGTTAGTGGATTGAGACAACTCAGGAGAACCCAAACCCTTCCAGCACGACAAAGACATCACGGAAGCAGCAGCGCCTTCGTCAATCATAGTGTGTTTGACGGTCATGTTAAGACACTCTACATGAATCAAAAGAGACACGCAGTAAGGCAAGCGAGGCTGTAGTCCCATGGTTTCAAATTTGATGATGGAAGAAGAGCTATCATCATTAATCCCAAGAGCAAAAAGCAAGGATTTCCTTTGCGGAGGACAACACTGAAGTACTTCAAGTGCGGACATCGCATAAGGAGTTTGGCCCAAATCCTCAACAATGGAATAGTTCTGGGCGGCTCGGGAATTAGGATTGTGTTCCGAATGCTTTAGGAATCCCTTAGGAATGCGAGGTGCAATTTCAGGTTTATCCATAGGGTTTTCAATATGCAAAGGGCTCTCGGGTGGAGTGGGTTATTTTCCAAGGTCTGGTTGTGATGAACCATAGTCTTTTGCATGAGTCACAACCTTAGTAGGATGTACCATGTTGATGCAACCATGACCAGTATTGGCTTCTGGTGGATTTTGATCTCTGCCCGATGCACAATGAGGATCATGGGTCCTCAAGTTCATATTTTTATTATGGGGTAAAGGATTGATCAGAATATCTGGGCCCTGTGCTATGAACCTCAAGGCATCTTCCATACGAGGGCACAAGTGAGTGAGGTGGTCATCCTTACACAATTTGCAAGGAAACTTAACCTTACGTTTAGAATGCTTGTCCCCCCAGCATTGTGGGTGTTCTTGTCATTAAAATTAGCATTTTCGTTCTTGTTCCGACCCTTATGATTATTTTTACCCTTTTTCTTATTCCTTCTGGGCTGCTGGTTGCTCTTCTGGTCTAACAATTGCACGAAAAGTACACTCTTCATTTGGGTGGGTTGAGACGAAGCCATGGCTTGTCCCAAAGCAAATTGATTAATAGAAAATTGAATCACTTGTTTCACAATCAGATCCACAGGTTTGGCACTTGTACAACCCACAATTCCATCGACATGTGGTCCAGGCTTGATCTTGGGGTCGAAACTAGAACGCGGAGTGTTAGGTATGATCTCATACAAAATTCCAGATTGAGCATAAATCAAATCCAACTCTTGTGCCCTAAAGATTGCTTGTTCCTTGTTTTGGACTCCGAATGTGGAAACATCCTCCGCAATGTAAGGTATCAATGACTTGAGGAACCACTCAAGGAGAAATTCTGGTAGTATGAAGGCTTTAATCAACCTCTTCCATCTATGCTACTTTTGGATGTGATCCGAGATATGTGTGGCTTTGTATTTTCTAAATGTCAATAAGAGTTCTGTACCAACGTCGTAACGCACGGGTAGCTGAAAGTGATTGAGGAAAGTCATGGCAAGGTCATTGAATAAAAGGAATGCCCCCCTTGGTAACTCTATATACCATTTCGCTATAGGCCCGGTGAGGGTGCGTTGAAATAGCCTTAAACGGACTGAGTCATCATGTAAGGAATTAGAAGAGCACCAAAGTTGAAAAGTAGTGACATGTTCACTAGGATCTTCTCCTGCTTTGCCCTTGAACTTGGGAATGTCTGAGGGAATCTTGTTAGGGACAACCGGCCAAGCTAGGTCATGAGATACTAGATTATTCATAATTCTCGATAAGTCAGGTAAGTTCAACATTGCGAGGAAAGGGAGCCTAGGTTGAGCCGGTCTATGCCACGCTCCCTGATAATTCTAGTTCATATAAGGATGATTACTGTAAATACCATGGCCTTGGCCATAATATCCTCCTCCCATTTGACCCGTGCAGGGAAGCATTATGATGTGGTGTACCTTGACTAGGCGGTGCTACAAAGACATAATTAGAAGAGTAAGCGGCTTGTTAATACCTGTACCTATAGGGTTGATAGTTTTGTCCATACTTCGGTCCATAAGGTTGTCCATGAGAAGCTCCATAAGGTGTCCCATGGGATGTCCCATGAGAAGCTCCATAGTTATAGGGATATGGGGAACTCCTTGCGATGGATCGTGAGACAATCTAGAAATAGGAATATGACCTCCTGAGACAACAGGAGGTACTTGAATATGAGATACTACCGTGTGAGCAGTCGCAGTATGAACATGGCTAGTAGTGATATACCGGCCCAGAGGACCATGTGAATGAGGGGAAGGAAGGGTTGTCAAAAATGCATTCGAAGGAGTAGGGTTTGAGGATGAAGGGACATGTGAAGGGATGTAAGTGGTGTTCCCTATGGTCACTCATCTCAATTTTGGTATCCACATATGACTACTAACACTAGGTCTAGGACGAACATGTGAAGTAGCTTCCACCACTGGGATGGAAGGTGCAACGTGACTAGTGCTCCCAAATCTCTCCGCATGGAAAGGAATAGGAGTTCCCCCAGGCATAATGCTAGGTTCAATTTCTGACTTGGCATGATGCGCCGGATCATGTGCAGGGATATCAGGGATTCCATAACAAATATAACTAGTGCTTATGGGTTCATGATGAGTCTCGTCACCTGGTAATCAATACCAGCGACCTGTGAATGAGGTATCATAACCAGAATGTGAAGGCATATCTAGTGAAGGATCATATATAGGAGTAGAATCTACATCCCCAACCTCGTGAGGTGGAGAAGACATCTCAGGAATCTCATCCTCATGATCTCCCATTGTGTGTAAATCAATGTGAGAAGTAGTCCGCCTTGACTGTCTGTTTCTCTCTCCCAAAGGAGGAGGAGACGTGGAAGAAGAAATTCCTACTAAATGATGAGAATGGCGAAGTGCCATGCTTAAATCCATAATGACTCAAAAAAATGAAAAAGACTCTATCTAATTACGCAAACCCTAGGAAAACTAGCGTGCACAGAGCATACACCTATACAATGTAAAGCCAAATCACAAGCAAACAAGGGTAGGATATGTAAGCTCCTGAATGAAGTAGGTATGTCTCACCTAGGAGAGGCTTGAGACTCCAATACACAACAAGTGAAGGTTCATAACCAATTATAGTGGCCCTCAGCTTCAACGCATATAGCGACTATGCTGTCCGACCCCTACCTGGCCAGGACACCTGCAAAATAACCTCTGCAAAGTACCCCCTCGATAACCTAGGTAAGGAAACTAAGGTCACCTCAATATAATCAATGCTTAGGCAGACAGTCGCAGGCGGGATTGACCGTATGGGTAGGGTAGCAAAGCCCGAAACTCTCAAAAGAACCCCCAGATACGAATACAATCCTGGAAATATCTTCGGTGCTACTCAGTTATGACCAGGGGTCATCCCAATCAATAACCGCTCACACTGAATCATGCTTAACTCCCTTGTAAGAGGAGGATCCTGAGAAACACTAATTATATAAAGGAATTTCACTCTCTCACCTAGACAGACACGTAAATGTTTCGTTTAGTGGTCTTGGAGAATTTACTCACAATGAACTATTCCAAGACCCTAAAACCTAATCTTGTTGGTGCACCCTATAAATAAAAGAGTGTAATTCATTTTATTATGTGTTGATTTTAATTGGCTTATTACTCAAAAATGGCAAATGATCGTGCAACTAATAATGTTATGACGCAATAAGAAGTAAAATGCACACCTAACAATCAATGCAAATGCACTGTGTCGAATGAAGAACAGGGTATGCTACTATGTGAAGTGCAAAATTTTCCTTCAAATGAAGATGCAATCATTCCTATATGAAAACTTGACTAATACTTCTCCAAGCAAACCTAATCCAAGTACCATGCAAAATGCAAAAATGCATAATGATGCAAAAAGCAAATGTTTTTGTATTTTTTGAATTGAAATGAGATAATA
>LPNX010876635.1:990939-1051762 GCA_001517045.1 Pseudotsuga menziesii
TGACAAGCCACTCCAGAGGCTTGTTTCTGTTGAAAGCAAGGGGGAAGCTCTGATAATGGGGATTGTGGTTGTTTCTGATATGTATATATTCAATTAGAATTACTCATTGTATATCACATGTATGCAAGGATGAAAAATAGAACTTGGGGATGCATAAAAACAACCCTCATTTTCATAGATAAATTCATAAAAGCCAAAAGCCAAAGAAAATATTTCAGGGTTACACATTACAATTTACAATTCTCATAAGGAAAAGAAAATCACTTACTTGAGCAAACTGTAGTTGTGGAAGAGAGATATCTAAGACACCACCCCATGAACAAGAATGAACCATCGCTCCAGCAGCAACCATACCTACAAACGCCCAAGTTAGACCAAACCCTAAAATATCCAAGGCAAAAAATTATTGAAGAAAAACTACAACAATAGAGTTTACCTCGAGTTTCCATGCCGAAATTACCAAGGTTTCCATGCAAAAAACAATGAGACGACCCAACTATACAAAATCCACCCTTCCATGAGGAAAATTTTCTAAAAAGTGGTCAAAATTGGTCCCAGTAGCTTTAAGAGAATGCCCGCCACAATTCATGGTTTGAGAAGAATGCTCGCACCATGGTACCGTCCTATAGCTAGTTGGTTTGGATACCTATTCATGATTTGAGTTTGCTTTAATATTTCTTGAGGAGAAAGATACAGGCCTGCCAAAACAAGGTTTTTCAACGGTGGATGCAAAAATGGCTAAGTAGCCTCAGAAAGATGCCCGCCCTAAATTATGGGTTAGAGTACATGCTTGCAGCACATGGGGGTCTTGTAGATTGGTCTTCGGTCTACCTGACCATGTTTTTATATTGTATTGGAAGTGGATGAAGAAAAGGTTATGGACCTACCAAAAGGGTGTTTTAGGCAAATTAGACCAAATTGAGAAATTTGTCTAAAGTATGGAATTGGTGTAAAATCTGCCCAGGTGGCCTTAAAGAAATTCCTGCCATGCCTCATAGGATGATGTGAAAAATGTATTGAGAATGTGAGTCTCTATAGTGTTGTATGGAGCATACAACCATGTCATTTGCCTCACCAAACTACAGAATATATTTAAGGAAGAATTGGTCCCAACAGCCTTAAGAGAATGCTTGCCACAATTCATGGTTTGAGAAGAATGCTTGCACCATGGTACCGTCCTACAGCTAGTTGGTTTGGATACCTATTAATTATTTGAGTATTCTTTAATATTTCTTGAGGGGAAAGATACATGCCTGCCAAAATAGGGTTTTTCATCGGTGGATGCAAAAATGGCTAAGTAGCCTCATAAAGATGTCCACCCTAAATTATGGGTTAGAGTACATGCCTACAACACATGGGGGTCTTGTATATTGGTCTTCGGCCTACCTGAAAATGTCTTCATATTGTCTTGGAAGTGGATGAAGAAAAATTTATGGACCTGCCAAAAGGGTGTTTTAGGTAGTTAAATCTTCCCAAGTGGTCTTAAGGAAATGCCCGGCATGCCTCATAGGATGATGTGAAAAATGTATTGAGAATTTGAGTCTCTAGAGTGTTGTATGGAGCATACAACCATGTCACTTTCCTCACCAAACTACAACATATATTTAAGGAAGAATTGGTCCCAACAGCCTTAGTAAAAAATGGTCCCAACATCCTTAAGAGAATGCCCGCCACAATTCATGGTTTGAGAAGAATGCCCACACCATGATACCTTCCTATCGCTAGTTGGTGTGGCTACCTATTCATGATTTTATTTTCTTTAATATTTCTTGAGGAGAAAGATACAGGCCTGCCCAAACAGGGTTTTTCACCAGTGGATGCAAAAATGGCTAAGTAGCCTCAGAAAGATGCCTACACTAAATTATGGGTTAGAGTACATGCCCGCAACACATGGGGGACTTGTATATTGTTCTTTGGCCTACCTGACCATGTATTCATATTGTCTTGAAAGTGGATGCAGAAAAATTTGTGGACCTTCCAAAAGGGTGTTTTAGGCAGATTAGACCAAATTGAGAAATTTGTCTATGGAATTGGTGTTAAATCTGCCCAAGTGGCCTTAAGGAAATGCTTGCCATGCCTCATAAGATGATTTGAAAAATGTATTGAGAATGTGACTCTCTAGAGTGTTGTATGGAGCATACACTGATGTCACTTTCCTCACCAAACTACAACATATATTTAAGGAAGAATTGGTCCCAGTAGCCTTAGTAAAAAACGGTCCCAGCAGCCTTAAGAGAATGCCCGCCACAATTCATGGTTTACGAAGAATGCTCACACCATGGTACCATACTATATCTAGTTGGTTTTTCTACCTATTCATGATTTTAGTTTTCTTTAATATTTTATGAGGAGAAAGATATAGGCCTGCCAAAACAGGTTTTTTCACCGGTGGATGCAGAAATGGCTAAGTAGCCTCAGAAAGATGGCCCCCTAAATTATGGGTTAGACTACATGCTCGCAGAACATGGGGGTCTTGTATATTGGTCTTCGGCCTACCTGACAATGTTTTCATATTGTCTTGGAAGTGGATGAAGAAAACATTATGGACCTGCCAAAAGGGTGTTTTAGGCAGATTAGACCAAATTGAGAAATTTCTCTAAGTATGGAATTGGTGTTAAATCTGCCCAAGTGGCCTTAAGGAAATATTCGCCATGCCTCATAGGATGATGTGAAAAATGTATTGAGAATGTGAATCTCTAGAGTGTTGTATGGAGCATACAACCATGTCACTTTCCTCACCAAACTACAACTGTATATTTAAGGAAGAATTGGTCCGAACAGCCTTAAGAGAATGCCTGCCATAATTCATGGTTTGAGAAGAATGCCTGCACCATGGTACCATCCTATAGATAGTTGGTTTGGATACCTATTCATGATTTTATTTTTCTTTAATCTTTCTTGATGAGAAAGATACAGGCCTACCAAAACATGGTTTTTCACTGGTGGATTCAAAAATGGCTAAGTAGCCTAAGAAAGATGCCCGCCCTAAATTGTGGGTTAGAGTACATGCCCACAAGACATGGGGGTCTTGTAGATTGGGCTTCGGCCTACCTGACCATGTATTCATATTTTCTTGGAATTGGATGAAGGAAAAGTTATGGACTTTCCAAAAGGGTGTTTTAGGCAGATTAGAACAAATTGAGAAATTTGTTTTTGTATGGAATTGGTGTTAAATCTGCCCAAGTGGCCTTAAGGAAATTCCCTCCATGCCTGATAGGATGATGTGAAAAATGTATTGAGAATGTGAGTCTCTAGAGTGTTCTATGTAGCATACAACCATGTCACTTTCCTCACAAAATTAAAACATATATTTAAGGAAGAATTGGTCCCAACAGCCTTAGTCAGAAATGGTCCCAGCAGCCTTAAGAGAATTCCCACCACAATTCATGGTTTGAGAAGAATTCCTGCACCATGGTACTGTACTATATCTATTTGTTTTTTCTACCTATTCATGATTTGAGTTTGCTTTGATATTTCTTGAGGAGAAAGATATAGGCCTGCCAAAACAGGGTTTTTCATCGGTGGATGCAAAAATGGCTAAATAGCCTCTGAAAGATGCCTGCCCTAAATTATGGGTTAGATTACATGCCCATAGCACATGGGGGGCTTGTACATTGGTCTTCGGACTACCTGACCATGTCTTCATATTGTCTTGGAAGTGGATGAAGAAAAGGTTATGGACCTGCCAAAAGGGTGTTTTAGGCAGATTAGACCAAATTGAGAAATTTGTGTAAGTATGGAATTGGTGTTAAATCTACCCAAGTGGCCTTAAGGAAATGATATCCATGCCTCATAGGATGATTTGAAAAATGTATTGGGAATGTACAGGGCAGAGTGGTGAAAAAACAAGAAATTCAAGGGGCAGTAGTTGATATCCAAAAGATGGATGCTGGGAATCCTAATGTCATTATAAGAAGTGTGAGACAAGCCCAAAAGAAAAAGGTCCTAGATGATCGAAATGCAACATTGTATGCAAAATGGTGAAATAAACTTATGTTCCAATAAGCATTTCTAGTGATCTTGTCGTACTAAAAACTTATTCTATTGTGCTAACATTTATGTTACCAAATTTTGGAAATGTAACAAATGATGGAAGGCATATTAAATATTTAAGTTTTGTTTTCAGTATTAAAATTACAGTTGTTTTCTATGTTTGCTTATATTTTGTAAATTTCTATATTTTCTAGGCCAGTTCTATAGGCATTACAGCTTTGGGTTATTCACTGAAAATTGGTTGCATGAGTAGAATTGTATGACATTGTTCCAGAATTGGAATTTCAGTTTCATTAGATAAAGAAACTTACATAAATACAACAATACATAGCATCAAAATTATCATAAAGAACTTGAGAGTTCTCAATCCATCATCCCCATAATATCCCTATGATATCAATTGTTCCAAGCAAACAACTAGGATCTACCTATGTCACCAAATCTATTGACATATCATATCCACTAATCACTATCACTCTTTTAATTTCTCACAAATTCAAATATGTATGCCTACAATACAGAAGTTAAGTTTTCAATTTTGATATTGTTAACTTTCTGGCATGTTATGTACACTTATTGAAAAGTTAAATTAAAAATTACCATTCACGTTAAATGCATCAAAAACATATACATTGCCGAGAAATACACACACACACATATATAAATTTATGTATTAAAACTTGAAATGTATTTACATACACAACATATATAAATAATGTTATTCCATAGTTCTAGGCTAATTGGGAGGTTTAGGATGCAAGTCCTCCTTTTCTAGAGAAGACAAATTTGTACATTCTAGTCTCTTGGCTTGTCTAGAAGCTTCTAGCTCTTCAGAAGCTGCAGCAGGTGCATGTTCTGATTTTCGTTCTAATTCTTTCACCTTTGTTGCACATTTGTGCAAACTTTCTCTCAATATATCTTTATCTTGGATGTACTTCTTCATCAATTCCACATTCTTCTTATTTTTCTCTTCGTGTTCCTTTTCCTTTTGATGAAGATGATCATTTGCACGTTTCAACTCAGACTGAACTTGGGTCAATTTTTTCCTGAGTTGCTTTGTCTCTATCTCCAACTCTTTTGACCTCAATTTTGTATTATCTGGAGTAAACACAATTGCTTCTTGTTGAAGCATGTTGTTCTTTTGTAGAGTGGTAATTTGGGATTTCAGATCTTCTATCTTAGACTTACATCCAAAATGTTGTGATTCTCTATCCTCCAGTATTTTCAAACTGAGCTCTTTAGTCTCATCATCCCTCTCGGCTAGCTTGTCTGTCAACGTTTATTTTATGGTTGACCACGCAGAGAGATCATCTCCAGCATTCATTGTTGCACTAGCATCCATCAAGGACTTCTCTCGAATTATTAAGAAGGCACGATAGCTTTGTAACCCCTTTTTGACTTCTGTATGAGCTTGTATTGCATTAAAAGCTACGTACAGTTCCTTCTCTTTGTTTTGCAGGGAACTCTCATACCTTATTAAATCCTGTTGGTGTGCTGACATATCATAAAATTCACCAGAAATCAGACGCCTACTCTGTCCCTTACCAATTTCAGATTCTTTTAACTTTTCAACTCCTTTAGTCTGTAGTTCTACAGTAATATTTTCAAGTTCAACTATTTTTCCTTTCAACTCTTCATCTTTCTTAGCAATTATGTTTTTCATGTTTTCCTTTTTTTTTCTATATTCATTTATCTCAAGTTGATGTTTATTGTAGTCTTCAGCAAGGCTGTTTTGAAATTCAGCCTTCATTATTTCAATTATTTTGTTTAAATTATTGACTTCAGTGGTAAGTATTGCTTCCTGGCCGATAAAAGTCCTTAGAGGGGGAATTTCCAAAAACCTCTGGTCAATGTTTCAGCTCATCTTCCAGTCTCTTTATGGTTTCTTCGTCTTTCTTCTGAATAACCATATACTCTTCTTGGCATTTCTCATTTTCCTTTATAAATTGATCCTGAATTTTCTTTAGTTCCTTTCCCAAAGACTAAAGAACAAAGTCCTTTCCTGCTATTATCCTTCTCGAACTGTCCATAGTCTTCACAGGGGATCCTTGTAATCTTGTAATTTCCTGTAAACAAGGGAAATTTTTAGGAGGCTTCAAAAAGTGGAATTTGGAAACCTTTTTTTTTGGAAAAAGCATTGAAAATGCCTCCTACCTTAAAGAGGTCCTGCATTTGCAAATTTTTAATAGAAGATTCCATAGTATCCATGTGTTCTGTTTCTAACCTTGCAATTACCTGTAAATAGTGAAAATTTTAACAAGGCTTCAAAAAAAGGAATTTGTCAACTGTTTCTTTTTGAAAAATAGAATTGAAAAATAGCGCGTACCTTTAAGAGGTCTTGAATTTGCATCTGCTCAATCCTATAGAGTTCTACACTCTATACTAAGGTAAGATACCAATAGGAAAGGTTTTTTCTATGAAATTCAGCTTCTTCTTTGAAATGCAACATTTTATCGAACAATAGCTTAAAAAGAGTTTTACCATCAAAAAAAGATTTTGGAGAGGAAGTTTTCTCAACTCCCAAATGTGGAGGTGTATATATAACAAGTGTCATTTCTACATGAGAATAAATATCATCATCACTATGCTCCTCTTGTTCATTAAACTCAACATGATGCATCTCGTTTACATTTATTTCTCTTCCTTCATGTAATCTGACCAGAATTGAAACAATATCAAATTCTTCAGGGTCACTTCCCATACCTTCCATACAGTACTCAAAAGGCTCTTCAGGGACTTGTACATTGTCCTTTGGAGATTGTTGAGGAACTTTCTGGTTAATTTTGTTCAGTTTTGGCCTCTTAATGTATGTATTTTTAAATCTGCTTCCTTCTACAGTGTTGGGTCAATATAAGTCAATATTTTTTTGTAGTGTGTCAGGGTAACTGAACTTCACTCTCTTCATTTTGCTCTCCTGCAGTGCAAAATGCAATTTTTTTTCCAATAGATGAGGGACATCTATGGCCAGGTCTTCAACCCAATGAATCACCAACTTCATACAATCACCTGAAATATCTTGCTTGTGGTGATTCATAATTGTCCTAAGTACAATTTGAATTAAGGTTTTGTACAGTCCCGATGGAACATCTAGCATCTTTAAACCATTCTAGGAAACCTTAACCATTTTTCCACATATTTTGTTTTCCATCTCACCCTTTTCTACTTTGATGGTTTTCTTGGTGGTCAACATTACTCCTCCCCTGCATGGAATTTTCGCTGCACCTGACAACAAATCAAGGTCTAGACAAAACCTCCTCCCAAAAATAATAAATTCCTTGGACTCATCATCATTACTAGAAATGGCATTATCTATCTCTTCATTGTTGAAATTGAACTGATCGAAAAAAAAATGATGCACTCCTACTATGACCAGGACATTTAGCATACCTTCTGGCCAGTTGGTTCTGTCACTCCATGCCTCAGCGCTCTCTCCGAATTTTTTGACAGTGAACATCTCAGCAACTTCAGAACCCCCTGTTTTAGTTGATGGCATGGAAGATGAGGCTGTTGTTTCCATTTTGCAGGATGATGGAACGCTCAGAAAGGAAGAAGGGGATGCACGCACAGGATGCATGCACATGATACCACCACGCTGACTTTTGCAAACTAAAATAAAAATTACAAATGTGTTCAGACGTTTCCAAACTATAATAAAAGTTACAAATGTGTTTTGACTTTTTCAAACTATAATAAAAATTACAAATGTGTTCTGACTTTTCCAAACTATAATAAAAATTACGAATGTGTTTCAAGTCAACTATACACAAATTACATTTTCAATTTCAATATAGTTAACTTTCTAGCATGTTAAATATACTTATTTTTCTAGCATGTTAAGTATACTTATTGAAAACAAGAAAGTAAGAGTAAATAATAGATTAAAAATTTGGCATTCTAACTATTCTGGAAAAAGTAGAGTAATAGAGTGAGTAATATAAAAATAGAGTAATATTCTTCTCTACATGTTTTGATGTACTCTCAAACCAAACACTCCTATTAAATGTTTATAGTAAATGTTTTTGGAAATTGGATGTCTAGATATATAAAGAAGACTATCCTTGTGTTAATTTTATATAACCTAACCTCATATGCTCACAACCGACCTATGAAAGGTGCAATTTTAACCTTTTTTTATTGTTATGGACACTTGGTGTAAAATACAAGCCATAAGCATAAAAATGCAAGATAGGAATGAATAGCAGTTAAATTGAACATGAATGGCTAAAATTCCAAGTATTTTGGCAAAATAAAAAAAAATGACTGAAATTCTAAGTTTCGTAAAAAACAGTGTGTAAATATTCAAAAATGGGCTTAGGAAAATGCACGCCACAGTCCATACAATTGTCATAAGTTGAAACTAACACCATGGGATTGAAGATAGATATATTTTTGACAAAATCCTCTTTCTGTTTTTTAAAATTACGTTTCATTTGTCCAGAGTTAAATTGACAAAATGACAACTTTTGTGTTTTCAACCCAGTTTTACCCAGATCACAAAAATGCTCACCCAACCCTAAGTATTGGGTGTTTTTGAGTGATTTTAGTTGGAAATGGTATGTTTTACTATTTTCCACATTATTATACATTTATTTTTTCAATTTTTGTTCAGAAAGTGCCTGTTGTGCAAAAACACTACATGGCTTTCTTGTATTTATGAAATATCCACCTACATTAATAAAAATACAAGCCAAACCCTCCTATTAAATGTTTATAGTAAATGGTTTTGGAAATTGGATGTCTAGATATATTTAGAAGACTATCCTTGTGTTAATTTTATATGACCTAACCTTGTATGCTCACAGTCGACCTATGAAAGGTGCAATTTAAACCTTTTTTTATTGTTATGGACACTTGGTGTAAAATGAAAGCCATAAGCATAAAAATGCAACCTAGGAATGCATAGCAGTCAAATTGAACATAAATGACTAAAATTTCAAGTATCTTGGACAAATTCAAAATTAATGACTAAAATTCTAAGTTGTTACGTAAAAAACAGTTTGTAAATATTCAAAACTGGGCTTAGGAAAATGCACGCCACAGTCCATACAATTGTCATAAGTTGAAAATAACACCATGGGGTTGAAGCTAGATATATTTACATTTATTAATAAAATTTTATATTGTTAGGTGTAATCTATATGGTGAATTCTACTATTTAAAGCATATGAATTATGTATTTGGTCCATTCAATTATGTCTGGTATATTATTGTTATGTTATAATTGGTTTTTATTTTCGAATAATTTTTTCATTATATATGAAATTTGTAAGTTTGAAATAATAATATACATTTCCTAACATGTGGGTTATTGTGAATATGCTTTAATACTGTCTTCAAACTATCCGAAAAACCTCTTATTATAGCCTTCTAGATATGGTTGGATTCACCATACAACACTCTAGAGATCCACACTCTCAGAATATTTTTATCATCATCCTATGAGTTGTGGTGGGCATTTCCCTAAGGCCAGTTATGCATATTTTACCAATAATTCCATACTTGGAATTTTTTTTTATCTTCTCCTAGGCTTGGTCTAATTTCCCTAAACCACATTTTCAAGGCTACTTGGACCAATATTCCCCAACTTAGCCAATTTCCTAATTTTAACGAATTTGTCATATTTCTCCAGAATGATGTCATAATGCAACAACGATTTCAACTTCATTTCACATCATCATCTATGACATGCCATGCCATGCGGTCATCATCCTTAGTGGATGGGCATCAACCTTAATGTGGGCATCACTTATCCCCTTTAAAACACTTAGCCATTTTTTCTTTGTCTTTAGTATGCAAAATAACATTTTTCTTCTATTTTCGCAGGTTGATATTTTCCTTATCTGGTCACCATAAGAAAAACCAAGAGCATGGATAGATATCCATTTCAACAATGAACATGACCATATCATTTGATGAATTTTATCATCAAAGGAACACCCCCTTGCGAGCATTTCCAAGTGGTATCTCAAACACTTTGTCTAACATTTAACCAGTTCTCTTCAAACCCTAGCTCACCAAGGTGATTTCATGTTGCCTTCAAACTTGGCAAGTGATATTTCCAATGGGTATAGTTCAACAAGGTGAATCTAGAAAAAACACTTTCATCTTCTGTGGCTTCTTTCTCTCTCCTCGGCGGGAATGTTTCTGGAGCAGTGCAAATATGGCTAAGAGGCACTTTTGGCATATTGATATCTTCTTCCTGAAAGAATTTTTGGTCAAGATAATTATATGGTTGTGTTGAAGCCTGGAAATTCACAGGAAACAACAGCAAGGGATTCTCCGCAGTCAACGTTCCCAACTAGCCTGTGACTGTTTGGTATGGGGAATCTATCTGGTTTGCGGTTCGGCTACTGTAGGTCAAGTAACAAAAACAAAGGGTTTTACCGGTTGCGGCCCGGTCCACCGTGTATATTTTTGTATTTTTGACTTTAAGTATGATATGCAAGTGCCTATATAACATGCAGGTTGATAAAGAATACGAGGAGCAGTCACAATGTGATGCACAGGTTCTTACCTCTCATCTTAGACTCTCTCGCACCTAAATCACACACAAACGAAAACAAGACTAACTAAGCTGTCCCTAGGGAGAAATATTGTCAATTAATGAGTAATGTATTACTGTTCATATGTTAAGATAAATCACAGATAATTTTTCTTAAAATCAAAACACATAAACATAAATAAAGATATGCACAACAAGATAGCTCGTCGTCTATTCGAACATTCATTACTCATAGTGGAAATTATCACAAAATAAACCAAAGAACGTTCATATAAGAACATAGGTTCAGAAAGTTAGAACAATCTCATCGTTAATGAAACACAGTTGAAAACGAAATAGTTCCCCTTCAACATTGTTCATTTCATCACATTTGAACATTCCACACAGCACTTTCTCCAACAGGCAAAATTGTAATTTTATTATTGCAAAACGAAGTAGTTCCTCTTACAACAAGTAGCTCACAAGTCTCACTGGGAAAAAGCCCCTTACTCCCTATTTATTTTCTATATTTATACAAGAAACAGCTCGAACCTTTCGGTTTCCCCACAACCGTTTCAATTTCCAGTATTGTCATGCTGCAAATGCTCATAATTCAACGTTACATTTCAAATAGGGACTTTTATAAAACGGGCATAGCTAGGTAACTACCGAAACTCCGAAGCTTGGGCCTTTGCCTTTTAATGATTCTGTTCTATTATTCCTCGGTCCCACTTCAGACCCTTAGTATTTTCTTTTCCTCGAGCAGCTACCCTGCTGCCTTATACTTTGACATGCTTTGTCCCCCGACTGCGTCTTCTTCGCTGCAATAATATTCAAAGGGATCTAATAAAATCTCCCATGTCTGTCTACGATCAACGAAAAATCATCATTTATTCCGACTATCTTCAATAAACATAAACCATAATACCAATAAAATGAAGTACGAAAAGAAAAGAAAAACTGGAGCTGGGTTTTCATGTGAAAAATTCAACCTGAAGAAACAAGGCACAACGGTGATTTACGAAATCAGTTACGAACTCATAACAATCGGCGGGAAAACGATTAAGAAATAGGCGAATAAAAACCCCATCGGCGAATCGAAACACTAGACATCGGACGGTTAGCGAGCTATGCAGCCGCAACGACAATCTACAATCTAAGGGTTCCGGAACACCAACCAAAAAGTGACGCGACAAATGTCAGGGGTTAGAACCTCTGGAGCATCAGATGGTTAGCGCACTACATATCCACAACGACGGAGGTTAAATGGTCAAGAAAATCCACAGACTAGTCAACATCGAAAAAACATGGAACAGGAGATCAACGAAAGGAAAGGCAATTCGACGGGAAATTAGTCTATTCAAGGGCCGCAATGGCAGAAGTTAATCAACCTTCGACCTCTGATCAAAGTCATAACATCTTCCGAAAAAACACAAAGCGAGGTCTTCTTTTTCAACAATAAAACACGGGCTCAGCGAAAGGTCTTAATTATCGGCACCATGTCTAACTAACCTCTGAAAAAACGACAACTAAAAATCCCATTTAAACCTCGGCCAAACCTCGGTAAAACATCATAAAAAATGCTAAGTCCTACAGTCCAAATCATTCGCAAAACCCAAACGAGATCCCAAAAAGCAAGAAAACCGGTCTCATACAATCCAAACATGTAGCAAAGTGGGAACAAACGGCCTTCAACGAAATCAACAAGGAGGGTCCAAGATTTTATAAATTTGGAAAAAGTTGCAGCTCACAGGTGAACCCAGATCTCTGAATAAACTCCTCCTCAAGCAACAAACCGTTTAGTCATTAAACTCATAGGTTGAATTCTTCTAGATGCTTGTATTCCTATAATGGAAAACACATGCATTTAAATCATTGATGACAGTCCAATTTTTGGAAATGGGAACACCAAAATATTCAAAGTTGGGATAACTCTTTTGAGGCTTAGTAAGTGAGTTTTATTTTACCTCTGTCTTCGGGTAGTTTCCAGCTTGGACACCACAGGATCGTAACATATGGTAAACATAAATATTCATTTGTTCCTCATTCCCATGCCATTTTCACTTTTATGCCTTTTGAACATTTTGTTCTTTTGAGTCCTCCATATGCCTTTCTTTCTGAATTTCATTCAGGCTCTTCTATCCATAGTGTCCTTTTGTGTGAGAGATGTATTTACTTTTCAGCTCATGGACGGAGAAGAACTTTTGGCAATATGTACTCATATGATTCAGTACTTTGTTTTGATAAATATTGCTTTATTCTTAGGAGTTCTGACTCTTATTAGCCTTTAGGCTTTTAAATCTTGGCATGGGATCATTTATATATAATAAACTATTTACCTTGCTTCCTTTTTGTGGGTCCTTTGTTGTCACCCCCTAGGACATTTTTAGATGTGAAATGGATGGAGCCTCGAAATAGTATTCCAGACCTTCTGATTCTGAGTTATTTTCAGGGATTAAGCAGGATTTCAATGAGTTCATAGCCATTTTGGAAAACTACTTACTAGAAGAAATTCTATCAGTTCAACCAAGAATGCACAGTCTTATCATCAAGGGTTCTGATGCTCTCCACGCGACCAAAAGTTTGCTTCTTTTATTGAAATCAAGAGAAAACTAAATGAAACAAAGGAAAGGAACAAATCAAAGTGGTAGAAATAAATCAATTATTTATGTACAAGAGAAAACAAAATAAAACAAAATTCAAGAAAAATAAGGTTTAAGAACTAAACCATTTACTGGTAAGTTCTCCTCCCATCCTTGTAAATCTTGCAATTTATAAGTTGAGGGACCAAGTTTTGCTGCAATTTGGAAAGGGCCTATCCATAACTGTTGAAACTTAGTGTGCTTTCCCTTCTCATCATGAGGGTGATCCCACTTAAGAACCAAATCTCCTACTTCAAATTCTTTTGTTCCAGCTTTGTGCTTATCAAACCACCTCTTCACTACCTCCTGTTGTTGTTTAAAATGTTCTCTCGCCTTGGATCTAGATTCCTCCGCCTTCAAAATATTACGTATTCTTATCTGCAGGACTTTATTATCTGATCCTCTTGATTCTTGAGCTATTATGGAAGAAGGTAACATGATATTGGGGGGTAGAATGGTCTCTTTTCCATAAACAAGGGTATACAGGGGCACACCTAAAGAAGTCTTGGGGGTGACCCTATCAGCCCAAAGAGCATTTGGCAATACTGAATGCCAACTTCTCTGGTTTTCTATCTTAGTCTTTTCTAAGATTCTAATTAGATTCTTGTTTGTAGATTCTGCCAAACCATTTCCTTGTGGATAATAATTTGCATAATAATGTAACTTAATTCCTTTTTCATGAGCAAATGCAGTTAATCTAATAGAGGAAAAAGAAGTAGCATTATCGAAAACTAGAGAAATTGGAACTCCAAACCTGGTCATAATATGATCTTGCAAGAAGTCCATGACCACATCTTCATTTACTTTACGCAATAGAATGGCTTCGACCCAACGAGTGAAGTAATCGGTTGTCATCGAAATATACTTGTGTTGCAAAGAAGAATTTGGCTTTATCTCTCCAATGATATCCATTCCCCACTGCTCAAACGGTTCTGTTATCATCACATGCTTTAATGGTCCTGCTGCTTTAACTTGTCTTCCATCACACCTTTGACAGATGTCACACTTTCTGACATGGGCATGTGCATCTTTGAATAGTGTGGGCCAATAGTATCTGGCTCTGAGAATTTTATGGGCTGTTGTATCTCCAGAAAAATGTCCTCCAGCAGGCCCATCATGTAAGTCTATCATGACCTTCCTTGCATATTCTTTCTCTAAGCATCTAAGAAGAACTCCATCATAATTCTTTCTGAATAATATTCCTTCAATAATCTGATATGAGGCTGATTTAAGATGCAATGCTCTTCTTTGCTTAGAATTCCAATGTTCTAGTAACAACCCCTCTTAAAGGTAATGCACAAGGTCTCGATACTAGGATTCTGGAGCTGTGAAAAGAGGACATACATCCATCAAATGTAACTCAGCTTCCTCTTCCCATTTATTTTCTTCATTGTCTTTACTTTCAGTCATTAGTTTGCACAATCCTTTCCCTTTAACCATGGAGGCTGGATTGAATTCAAGGTCATACTCTTGTAAAGTTGTTACCCAGTTGCCTCTTCTTTCTCCTAATTCTTTTTGTATGAAAAGAGACCTCACAGCTGGGTGTGGAACTATCACCTTTGTCCGGTTCTTAAGTATATACGGTCTGAATTGTTTTACCACTTTGAAGACTGCGTAAGCTTGTTTATCCACAGCTGGGTAATTCAATTCGGCTCCCTGCAGACCAATGCTCATAAATGATATGGGGAACTCATCTCCCCCATCTTCCTTCTGGGTAAGCACTGCTGCTAGCTAATCGTCAGATGCGAAAGTGTACAAAATAAAATATTTCTCAAAATCTGGACTTTTGAGGGAGGGTGCAAGCGCAACAACTGTCTTTATTTTACTAAATGCAATCTTTTCTACATTAGTCCACTTGAATTGTACACTTTTCTTTACCATTTGCTGCAAAGGTTTAACAATTTGAGCGAAATCCAACAAAAACCTTCGCACGAAATTTATTGTCCCCATAAATGATTGCATGCCTTTTTTATTCTGGGGAAAGGGAATTTGTTCGATAGCTTTGATCCTCTCTGGGTCTATGGAGATCCCCTTCTTAGAAACCAAGTGACCTAGTAACTTACCTTCAGTAACGGCAGACACACACTTCTTTGGGTTTAATGAGATACCATATTTTCGGCAGCGTTCAAAAATCTGTTTTAGATGGAATGTGTGTTCCTCCCTTTTCTTTGAGAATATTGTGATGTCATCGAGGTATACTATAGTACTGCAGCCAATCAGACTGCGGAAAGCTATGTCCATGGCCCTTTGGAAAGTAGCTCCAGTGTTTATGAGTCCAAAGGGCATCCATTTGTAAGCAAAAGTTCCCCATTTCATTCTGAATGTAGTTTTAAGTTTGTCTTCTTCAGCTACTAACACTTGATTGTAGCTAGAGAATCCATCTAATAAAGAAAATAATTCAGAACTCGAAACCATTTGCAATATCTGTTCCATGGGTGGGACAAGATAATTGTCTTTATCTGAAGCACGATTTAGGTTTCTGAAATCCACACATAGTCTAATTTCTCCATATTTCTTTCTTACTGGTACCATATTTGAAACCCATTCTAAGTGTCTAACTTTGAAAATAATTTTAGCATCCAACAACTTCTTTACTTCATTCTGAATTAGAGGCTCCAGTTTTGGATGCATTTTCCTTAAAGGCTGTTAATACGGCTTGACCCCAGATCTGATGCGGATAACATGCTAAATAATATTGGTGTCATAGGTCTTCAACTCTTCATACATCTAGGCAAAAACATCTTTGTATTGTTTGAACAGACTGATGAACTTATTCCTTTCGCCTAGAGAGCAACACTTTCCCAAATTCACATATTTAGGCTCAATTTCAATCCCTAAATTAATCAACTCGAACTGTAGAGACGAGCTACGAGTCTTCGCATTCACTGGCCTTCTGAACTTCTCATTTAGATCAAACATTCACTCTAAAGTCCTGACTCCTTTAGGAATAAAATTATCGAATTTTAGCTCAGCTTGATGTTCTTCATCATCAATAATTGCCCCTTTGAAGGTCTCGTCATTTGTTAAGCATTCTATAATCTGTTGATCATCATCAAAAACTCGTAAATTGGTAATCATATCTGGAACCGAGGGCTTGAAAATCAATTCAATAGAACACCTGTTATTAGAGGGCACAATCCTTGCAGCTAAGGTGGCCAACAAATCAACTACTGCATTCTTAAGTATAGGAATCGATACAATATTAAATGCATGAAAACTTTTAAGCAAGTCCCATACTTCATTTTGATAAGCTTTTAAATGAGGGGAACTGCAATGTATTTGATTTCGGATCTACTTTACAATTATTTCAGAATCCCCATACACTTTCAGATTTTCTACCTTTAATTCAATTGCTTTTCTTAGTCCCTGAACTAGTGCTTCATATTCGGCTGTGTTATTGGTGCATTCAAACTCTAACCTACATGAAAGAAAATGTTTATTTTTCTTAGGATCAATCAAGACACAGCTGACTCCTGACCCTTCCAAAGTTTTAGACTCATAAAAAAAAAAGTGTCCAAAAATCGCCTATCACTACTGTGCATGAATCAACATCTACATCTACAGCTAAGTCTACTATTTTACAATCACTTTCATCAGCTTGTGAAAACTGAAGGAGATCAGGCTGAGCATCTGATGTACTGCTGGCTTCTTCTGCTTGATAGTTTCCCGGTTCTAGCTCAATGAAGTAATTTCCCAAAACAGAATTCACTGGCTCATTTTTACCTTCGAACTGAGTAACATTGTGTTTCATGTGGGGCTCTCTTAAAACTTTAATTTTATTTGGGCTTCCTTTATAAGGTAACCACAAATGTGACCAGTCCAAAGCAAAATATCCACTCAGCTTTTTTGACCAATCTCTGCTCAAAACAAGTCCATAAGCTTCAGGTATATCTGCTACCACAATATCAATGAATTGACATACTTTATCATTTGAAGATAAGCGAATGAGAACATCCTCCATTTCCCCAATTACCTTCACATTCGTTCTGTCCAACTGAATGACCCTCCAGGTAGATGGTTTCGGTTGTCCATTTATCCTTTTGCAGACTGACAGCGGCATAACATTTACTGACGCCCTCGAGTCCACTAGACAGTTGTGGTTGAAAATTTCAAAAGTAAGGAGAAAAGGTGGAGTCTTACACTTAGGCTTACCTCCCACACTTGCTTCACCAATTTCTTCCTATTGGGGCTGATTGTTAGTGGGAAGCTTCTCCTCTGATATTTCAAGTGCTTTCAATAACTTTTCTTTCTGCTGCGGCACATTGCACATGTCAAATAACAAGATATTTGCCCTTACCTTTTTTATATCCTCCACGATGTCATAATCCATCTTATGTTCTGTGAGATTTATTTTAACATTATTTATCTTCTCTTCAATGGGCTTAGTAGGCATGTTGATCTGTTTCAGATTTTGACTGGTGGTGGTAAATTCTGAAATTTTATTAGCTGAGGGGTTTTTTTGAAATTTCTTTACATTCTTTTGAAGTCTCTTAATCTTTGGAACCATAATACTGTCGTCTTTAGTCGACCCTTGGCTTCTTGTCGTCACATTTGTTTCCATGATATATTCATGTCTCAGATCTTTTTCTTCTTCGGTATCAAACAACGATACACAGTCCCATAAAACCAAGTTATCATCTTCTTGTTTTTCTGTTGATTTATTGTTGTCTTTTCCCTCTTCATCATTATCCTCAGTTAATTTGGAGTCCAACAGCTGATTCATCACCAATGTCATTGAATTTATCCATTGAGGACAATTCTTTTTAGAATGGGGTTGTTGGTGAAAAGTGCAAAAGTTTTCCATCCCAACCTCTGTTAAGTTCATCGATGCAGGACTGTGCGGAGGGGGTTGGGTTTGATTGTTATCCTCATTTTTCTTGTAGTAAGGCTTATAAAACTTTTGGGCTTCCTTTTCCTTTTCTAAGTCTATTATTCTGTTAGACAGCTTTTGCATCATTTTTTCCATTCCTTCAAAATCGTGTGATTGCTCCTCTTTAGGCTTAGTAAATAACAAAGCTTTCCTTCCAACATTTTTTTCTCCTGACTGCTTAGGATAATATTTGATGCTTTCCTTTTCAGCCTCTACTCTATCTGCTTCTTCATAAGTCTTTGCCAGCATAGGTTTGGCTTTCATTTTGGCAAACATGGCCAAATCGGGCCCCAGGGCTAAAGTATAATACTCAATCAAAACTTTATCCAAGGGTTTCTTAGTTTCAGAAAAATTATTAAGATAAGCTGCAAATCTTTGGGTAAAACTATGCACCTTCTCTTTTCTTTCTTTCTTTAAAGCACACAGTCCCTTCATGAGAGCCACATGAGTTTTTTGGGTTGCATATTTACTTCTGAAAATCCTTTCAAAGGTATCCCAATATGGGATATAGTTTGCAGGAAAACCGAAATACCATGATGTTGTTGCTCCTTTAAGGGTATGCGGAAAAAGTATACAAACTACATCCTCATGTTCCCCAGCCCTTAATCCTTCTATTTCCAAATAAAAACTTTGTAAATGGTCATCTACTAACATCTTCTCATTTGGATCAAACTTGGGCAACATCTTCTCAAAGGCTTGAGGTAAGTCATGCAATGGAGGAGTTAAGTTCAAGGGTGATCTGACTCTCCAAGCAGGTGGTGGATTCAGTGGGTTAGGTGGCTGATTCGCATTAATTCCTTCCATGAGTCTGGGTGGAGAGTGAGGAAGTGAGGGAACAAGAGTATGCACAGGAGAACAGTAAGGTGTGTTTGGGCCTACTTGATTCAAAGGCTGAACCACTTCCTGTAATGCTACTTCTACTAACTCTTCCAAATCTCCAACCAACACTGAATCTTCCAAGATGGGACGATATTTCTTCTTGTATTCTCTTCGGGGTAAATCAGGGATGGTGGGTAATCCTCCAATAATCTTTACATAGGCCAGTGTATGTCTTCTCAGATCATTAACTACTTGGTTGTCTACATAAAACAAATGTTCTCTATTCTCTTCAGTATTTGGATCAGGAGATAAATTGCTTTGAAAACTATCACTGGTGGAGTAATTTCGAGGAAATGGATTTCCTCAGCCAACCATGCACTGGTGGCCCTCCTTCTAGCACCAGAAACTATTGAGGCCTGGAAATTCGTAGGCAACAACAACAAGGGATTCTCCCCAGTCAACATTCCCAACTATCCCGTGACTATTTGGTATGGGGAATCCGTCCGGTTTGCGGTCCAGCTACCGTAGGTCAAGTAACAAAAACAAAGGGTTTTACCAGTTGCGGCCCAGTCCACCGTGTATATTTTTGTATTTTTGACTTTAAGTATGATATGCAAGTGCCTATCTAACATGCAATTTGATAAAGAATACGAGGAGTGGTCACAATGTGATGCGCAGGTTCTTACCTCTCGTCTTAGACTCTCTCGCACCTAAATCACACACAAATGAAAACAAGACTAACTAAGTTGTCCCTAGGGAGCAAGATTGTCAATTAATGAGTAATGTATTACTGCTCATATGTTAAGATAAATCACAGATAGTTGTTCTTAAAATCAAAACACATAAACATAAATAAAGATATGCACAACAAGATAGCTCATCATCTGTTCGAACATTCATTACTCATAGTGGAAATTATCACAAAATAAACCAGAGAACGTTCATATAAGAACATAGGTTCAAAAAATTAAAACGATATCACAGTTAATGAAACACATCTGAAAACGAAATAGTTCCCCTTCAACATTGTTCATTTCATCACATTTGAACATTCCACACAACACTTTCTCCAACAGGCAAAATTGTAATTTTATTATTGCAAAACGAAGTAGTTCCTCTTACAACAAGTAGCTCACAAGTCTCATTGGGAAAAATCCCCTTACTCCCTATTTCTTTTCTATATTTATACAAGAAACAACTTGAACCTTTCGGTTTCCCCGCAATCGTTTCAATTTCCAGTCTTGTCATGCTACGAATTCTCATAATTCAACGTTACGTTTCAAATAGAGACTTTTATAAAACGGGCATAGCTAGGTAACTACCAAAATTCCTAAGCCTGGGCCTTTGCCTTTTAATGATTATGCTCTATTATTCCTCGATCCCACTTCAGACCCTTAGTATTTTCTTTTCCTCGAGCGGCTACCCTGCTGCCTTATACTTTGACATGCTTTTTCCCTCAACTGCATCTTCTTCGCTGCAATAATCTTCAAAGGGATCTGATAAAATATCCCATGTCTGTCTACGATCAACGAAAACTCATCATTTATTCCGACTATCTTCAATAAACATAAACCATAATACCAATAAAATGAAGTACGGAAAGAAAAGAAAAACCGGAGTTGGGTTTTCATGTGAAAAATTCAACTTGAAGAAACAAGGCACAACGGTGATTTACGAACTCATAACAATCGGTGGGAAAATGATTAAGAAACGGGCGAATAAAAACCCCATTGGCGAATCAGAACACTAGACATCGGACAGTTAGTGATCTATGCAGCCGCAACGGCGGGAGATCTACAATCTAAGGGTTTCAGAACACCAACCAAAAAGCGACATGATAAACGTCGGGGGTCAGAACCTATGGAGCATTGGACGGTTAGCGCACTACATAGCCGCAACGACATAGATTAAATGATCAAGAAAATCCGCAGACTAGTCAACATCGAAAAAACATAGAACATGACATCGATGAAAGGAAAGGCAATTCGACGGGCAATTAGTCTATTCAGGGGCTGCAATGACAGAAGTTAATCAGCCTTCGACCTTCGATCAAAGTCATAACATCTTTCGAAAAAACACAAAGTGAGGTCTTCTTTTTCAACAATAAAATGCGGGCTCAGCGAAAGTTCTTAATTATCAGCGCCATGTCTAATTGACCTCCGAAAAAACGACAATTGAAAATACCATTTAAACCTCGGCCAAACCTTGGTAAAACATCATAAAAACTGTTAAGTCCTACAGTCCAAAGCATTCGCAAAACCCAAACGAGATCCCGAAAAGCAAGAAAATTTTCCTCATACAATCCAAACGTGTAGCAAAGCGGGAACAAAAGGCCTTGAACGAAATCAACAAGGAGGGTCCAAAATTTTATAAATTTGGGAAAAGTTGCAGTTGCAATAGGTTGGATGAACCATACAAGTCTCTAGAGATCTACACTCTCATAATATTTTTATCATCATCCTATGAGCTGTGTCAATAATTTCCCTAAGGTCAGTTAGGCATTTTTTACCAATAATTCCATACTTGGACAATTTTTGATCTCCTCTAAGGCTTGGTCTAATTTCCCTAAACCACAGTTTTGGCAGGCCCATAAATTCTTCTTCGGGGTCTCTTTGGAAAAAATGAGACCATGGTTGAGTAGAAAAAGCAACAGCCTACAATATCCTTATGTGGTGCAGGTATTTTCTTCAACAAATCATTTGTGGTGGGCATCCTCTTAAGGCTACTTGGACCAATATTCCCGCACTAAGCCAATTTCCTGATTTTCACTAATTTGTCGTATTTCTCCATAACGATGTCATAATGAAACAATGATTTTAACCTCATGACACATCATCACATATGCCATGCCATGCCATGCGTGCATCATCCTTAGTGAGAAAATAAACCTTAATGCAGGCATCACTTAGCCCCTTTACAACACTTGGCCATTTTTTCTGTCTTTAGTGTGCAAAATAAGATTTTTCTTCTATTTTTCTAGGTTGATATTTTCCTTATCTGGTCACCATAAGAAGAACCCAAGAGCATGGGTAGATATCCATTTCAACAATGAACAAGACCATATCATTTGATGATTTTTATCATCAATGGAACACCCCCTTGCGAGCATTTCCAAGTGGTCTCTCAAACACTTTGTCTAACACTTAACTAGTTCTCTTCAAACCCTAGGTCATGAAGGTGATTTCATTTTTCCTTCAAACTTGGCAAGTGAGATTCCCAATGGGTATAGTTCAACAAGGTGAATCCAGAAAAACCACTTTCATCTTTTGTAGCTTCTTTCTCTCTCCTCGGTGGGCATTTTTCTGTAGCAGTGAAAATATGGCTAAGAGGCACTTTTGGCAAATTGATATCTTCTTCCTTAAAGACTTTTTGGTCAAGCTAATTATATGGTTGGATGCACCATATAAGTCTCTAGAGATATACACTCTCATAATATTTTTATCATCATCCTATGAGATGTGGTGGGCATTTCCTTAAGGCCAGTTAGGCATATTTTACCAGTAATTCCATACTTGGACAATTGTTTATTTTCTCTTAGGCTTGATCTAATTTTCCTAAACCACAATTTTGGCAGGTCCATAAATTGTTCTTCGGGATCTCTTTGGAAAAACTGAGACCATGGTTGAGTAGAAAAAACAACATCCTACAATATCCTCATGTGGTGTGGGCATTTTCTTCAACAAACCATTTGTGACGGGCATCCTCTTAACTCTACTTGGACCAATATTCCCACACTTAGCCAATTTCCTGATTTTCACTAATTTGTCGTATCTCTCCAGAACGATGTCATAATGCAACAATGATTTCAAATTCATGCCACATCATCATATATGCCAAGCCATGCCATGCATGCATCATCCTTGGTGCGTGCATCAACCTTAATGCAGGAATCACTTAGCCCCTTTACAACACTTGGCCATTTTTTCTATCTTTAGTGTGCAAAATAAGATTTTTCGTCTATTTTGCCAGGTTGATATTTTCCTTATCTAGTCACCATAAGAAAAACAAAGGGCATGGGTAGATATCCATTTCAACAATGAATAGGACCATATCATCTGATTATTTTTATCATCAATGGAACACCCCCTTGCGAGCATTTTCGTGTGGTCTCTCAAACACTTTGTCTAACATTTAACCAGTTCTCTTCAAACCCTAGGTCACCAAGGTGATTTCATTTTTCCTTCAAACTTCGCAAGTGTGATTCCCAATGGGTATATTTCAACAAGGTGAATCTAGAAAAAACACTTTCATCTTCTGTAGCTTCTTTCTCTCTCCTTGATGAGCAGTTTTCTGGAGCAGTGAAAATATGGCTAAGAGGCACTTTTGGCAGATTGACATCTTCTTCCTGAAAAAATTTTAGGTCAGGCTAATTATATGGTTGGATGCACCATACAAGTCTCTAGAGATCTGCACTCTCATAATATTTTTATCATCATCCTATGAGATGTGGCGGGCATTTCCCTAAGGCCAGTTAGGCATATTTTACCAATAATTCCATTGTTGGACAATTTTTGACCTTCTCCTAGGCTTGGTCTAATTTCCCTAAACCACAGTTTTGGAAAGTCCATAAATTGTTCTTCAGGGTCTCTTTGGAAAAAATGAGACCATGGTTGAGTAGAAAGAAAAAAAACCTACAATATCCCCATGTGGTGCGGACATTTTCTTCAACAAACCATTTGTGGCGGGCATCCTCTTAAGGCTACTTGGACCAATATTCCTGCACTTAGCCAATTTCCTGGTTTTCACTAATTTGTCATATTTCTCCAGAACAATGTCATAATGCAACAATGATTTCAAATTCATGCCACATCGTCATATATGCCATGCCATGCCATGCGCACATCATCCTTAGTGCGGACATCAACCTTAATGTGGGAATCACTTAGCCCCTTTACAACACTTGGCCATTTTTTCTGTCTTTATTATGCAAAATAAGATTTTTCTTCTATTTTGCAAGGTTGATATTTTCCTTATCTGGTCATCATAAGAAAAACCAAGAGCATGGATAGATATCCATTTCCACACTGAAAAAGACTATATCATCTAATGATTTTTATCATCAATGGAACACCCCCTTGCGAGCATTTCCAAGTGGTATCTCAAACTCTTTGTCTAACACTTAACCAGTTCTCTTCAAACCCTAGGTCACCAGGCTCATTTCATTTTTCCTTCAAACTTGGAAATTTAGATTCCCAATGGGTAGAGGCCAACAAGGTGAATCCATCAAGACCACTTTCATCTTCTGGAGCTTCTTTCTCTCTCCTCGACGGGCATTTTTCTGGAGCAGTGCAAATATGGCTGAGAGGCACTTTTGGCAGATTGATATCTTCGTACTGAAAGACTTTTTGGACAGGCTAATTATATGGTTAGATACACCATACAAGAATCTAGAGATCTACACTCTCATAATATTTTTATCATCATCCTATGAGCTGTAGAGGGCATTTCCCTAAGGTGAGTTAGGCAGATTTTACCAATAATTCCATACTAGGACAATTTTTTATCTTCTCCTAGTCTTGGTCTAATTTCCCTAAACAACAATTTTTGCAGTTTTTGCATGTTTTTGCAGGTCTAATTTCCCTAAACAGCAGTTTTTTCATGTTGGGCGTGCATTTGAGTAAAGCAATCCAAAATTGACTTGCTTCAGTAAAATCCACGCACATGCCTGATTTCATTTTCCCATACCTCAACCTGTCATACACGTGCTGAATGTATTGAGTGTAAAATATGTCATATAATCGTATAAACCTGTAAATGGTAGTTTTCTCTTTTCCCTACCTATCATATTCTAAAATTTCAACAGAGTGTCAAATACGTCACTTAACAAACCATCAAATTCTAAGATTCGATGAAACTGAATCAAGTCGGATTCTGATGGCATTGAGAATGATTGCATCACCCAAACATGAACTCAACAGTTCATCATGATTAAACTTTTTACCCACCTTTCAATTATTCCAAGGGCCAACATAGTACACATATCCAGATTTGTCCTAACCCCATGGATTCCTTCCTAGCAGCCGCAATCAATTACCGATCATGTTGCTTCTTATGTAATATTGATAAGTAGGGGCCACTGTTATCAGTAAGATATGCAATATTCAATCCATTCTCGATGTTCATTAATTTTTTTCCAGTATGGCCGGAAATGTGTGCAAATTTGAGTTCACTGATAGTATGAGTGAAATGTGTAGAATTGGAAAGAATTGGAGACAGTCTGATCCGGGTTCGATGGCTTTCATTGGCAGTTCCATTCCATCTTATTCCTTTTATGTTTGTTTGAAATTCCTTTCCCATCACTCAGTGAAGTCTTTGCTACACTGAGTCAGCACCCTGTCCCTCTTAAATAACCCAATCATTCCCTCTCGGTGGCATAGTAGGATTGATTTCTTTAATTCCATCTTTTAATTTGTTCACATCAGATGGTTATTGCATTTTGTTTTCCGTCGAGACATATTTGTCTGTGGAATTTCTCTCTTCCTTACCATTTTCTTCTTTCATTGGTATTTCCCTTTTCTCCTTAGATACCTCTCATGCACTATGCATCTCTGTTATAATTCTTCTCTACTCGCATCTCCCATCTAGATAACTGGAATGCAACTTCCTCTCCTACTCCCTTTCTACCCCTGGTGTTGAAACATGTCCACTTCATCCCTGTTTTACCCCCTATGTTGCACTGTTGTGTTTTCCTTGTTCCGCAGTAGTTGGTATCTTCATTTGAAGCTAGGAAAGTACAGCAGAGGACATGTTGGCTCGTGGGTGAATCGACATTTCAGTTGCACTCAAATGAAATCCACTTGTAACATGGTCAATCCGACCCTTGAGGTCTATAAATAGAATTTAATAGGTAGTAGGGATAGTTATTATTGAAGAAGTTGTTTGATGTTACTGATTCAACTATAAACTATCCCTTTGCTCTGTAATGAAAGCATAATATAATAAAAAATTCTCTTGGGCCCCTTTTAAAACTTTCTTGAGTATCGATCTGGTTATATTTTTGCATTATCTCTGTTTTTTTCCTTTGAATGTATTATATATGTTATGTTCTCATTTATTAATTTCTTCAAGGAATGATGATGATTTATATTATAATAAAAAAATAAACAGACAATACAAACTTGCAGAGCCATGAGATTGGTTTCCAAACTATGATGCTCGCCAACAAGAAACCAACATTTACAATTGTTTTGTTCTCATTTCACATGTTATATGCATTCTTATTTCACAATAGAAGTTTAATTTATGTCTGAAATTAAAACTACTAGTCTAATTAGGTTTTTGTATGCAAACTTCCAAATTTCATACCTACAGTGTACTTCGATTGGAATTGGTGTTCATTTTTAGTTATGGCCATGAAAAATTGGAAAATACTATCAATTGTTGTTTTGGATGACTTAGATTTTACTATAGATCTTACAATTTATAGAAATGAGTACAAGAGTTTGTAGAAAAGGTTGCTATGTCTATGTTATAGTGCAATTTATTCAATATAGAATGAAATAATGATCTGTCAATTCATTTGTAGAATATATTTCAAGAATATTTCATATGTCAATTCATTTGTAGAATATATTTCAAGAATATTTCATATGTCAATTCATTTGTAGAATATATTTCAAGAATATTTCATATGTCAATTCATTTGTAGAATATATTTCAAGAATATTTCATATGTCAATTCATTTGTAGAATATATTTTAAGAATATTTCATATGCCAATCCATTTGTAGAATATATTACGAATAATATATTTCATCATTTGTAGTTTCATACACACTTCTCAGTATGGGTTGCACATTAAAATCTCTTAGATATAGGAAAAATGCACATATGGATTACACATTACACTTGTATTACACATTAGAAACACATTAACTATATCAAAATATATGCATTGCCAAGAAATACTGACAATTTATATTACAACAATATTAGTATGTACATAGACATCAAATGTACACCATATTATTTTAGAAATCTAGACTGCTTGGGACTCGGGAGGTTTTTGCAATTCCTCCTTTTTAGAATAAGAAAATTCGCTATAGATTCTCTTTCCTTTTCCAGAACCCTCCAGTTCTACAGAAGCTTCATCGGCCATATGTTTTAATTGTTTTTCTTTCTCTTTCACTTTGTTTGCAAGATTTATCACTTTTGTATGCAATCTATCTTTTTCTTCTAGGCATTTATTCAACATCTTTACATTATTATTTTTCTGATTTGAGTGCTCATCTTCCTTTCTTTTAAGATCATCATCTGTCCACTTCAGTTCAGATTGAATTGCACTTAATTTTCTCTTGACCTATTGTACCTCCTTCTCAAGCTCTTATGCCCTCAAATTGCTATCATATGGAGTATACAAAATTGCTTCTGCCACACGTTTATTATGCAAAGCTTTAATTTGGGATTTCAAATCTTGTATCTCACTATCACATCCCAAATGTAGTGTTTTTCCCTTCTCCAATAGTTTTTGGTGAAGGTCTCTAATTTTGGCCTCCTTCTCCTCTATCTTCTTCTTCAATGTTGGATCTGATGAGCCAAATGTAAACTCCACAACATTAATTGTTGAAGCAACTTCATTCAAGGTCTTCTCTCGTTGTTGCAAGGATTTATGAAACTGGAGTAAGCTCTCCATAGTTACATCACCTAGTTTTGTACTTCCAAATTTTTTTGGTGTGATGGCCTTTTTACCCTCCACTTTCAATTCTTTTGTTGTGCTGACCTTTTTACACCTGACTGTTGATTCTTCTGGTGTGCAGACTTGTTTACCCTTGACTGTTGATTTTTTTGGTGTGCAGACCTGTTTACCCTTGATTGTTGATTCTTCTAGTGTGAAAACCTGTTTACCCTTGACTGTTGATTCTTCTGGTGTGCATACTTTTTTACCCTTAACTGTTGATTTTTTTCCTCTTCCAACACTTTTAACCTCGAGAGTTGATGAAATCCTTTCAATTCTCTTTTTTTGTAGCAACTCATTTTTGTTTTTAATTGTTTTATTCAATTTTTCCAATCTTGCTTCATATTCTGCGGTCTCATTTTGTTGTTTAATGATCATTTCTCTCAATGCCCTTTGAAACTCAACCTTCAAACCCGCAATAAATGTTTCTTTCTTCTTCAATTCTTGCTGAAGTTCTGCTTCCTTACCAAATACAGTCTTTAGTGGTGGCATGTTCAAAACTTTAGGCCTATTTCTCAGCTCATTTTCAAGTCTCCCTATAGTTTCCTTATCTTTTTTCTTTTGAGTCTGATACATGTCTTTCAGTATGTCAAGGTCAGAAATCGATTCTGCTCGAACTACGGAAAATTTAGAACATTAATCCTTAATAAGTTGATCATTCTGGCCAATTATTTTTTCAGTTTCCATAATTCTTTTCTCTAAACCTGTAACACAATGTACCAAATCAAGAATTTGGAATTCCTAAGTTCTGCACAATTCATCGCTAGCTTTGAAGGAATCCTCCCACAAGGTATATTGTTCTTTGAAATGTACCATTTTATAAAATAAAGAAAAAACAAATCTACCATCAAAAGAATATTTGGCATGAATTAGGTTTTCATCACTCATTGGTGAACTGTCCATATCATTGTTCACAAATTCCTCCCATTGATCTTCATTTTCATTTCCATGCATTCCAACCAAAGTTGTGACAACAACATATTCTTCAAGGGAAAGTGAAGGCAATGTTGTTTCCCGTAGGTTCCATATTGTGCTCTAAAGGTTGGTCAATATTCTTTTTCCAGTTGAGTCACCTGTTGAAGAAGCAGAGTATGACTGATCTCTCTAGTTTTGGATATGGTTGATAAAGAAATCTAGGCTCAATATGCACTCAATCAATCACCAATAACCTTGTCGTAACTATATAAAATGTGCTGAAAATGCATGAGTTGACCCACACATTGAAAGATGGCATTGGTTTGGCGGGTGTGCAAAGATAGCCATATATCGTCAATATAGAGAAGAAAGTTCCTCTAAAACTAAAAACGTCGATATTTCCATGGTTTTTCCGCCATGATAAAAAAAAATTAATTATTAATCCAAGAATGTTCAAAACATGGAAATATTTGTGGAAAAATCTGACCAAATGTATTAGCACCAAATAGTTTTCTAGCACCAGCTGGTGTTTCCTTAATCTTCAATAAAAATAGTAGTGTACCCTACTTTCAATGTGTAACCCCCCCAGGATGTTGGACCATGTTAGCACATCCTTGTTCATGTTAATCCTGATGAAAAAGTATTGCAATCCTTGGATAAAGGTATCCCATTCATCATTTAAGTGACCTTCCAAAACCATGAGTCTTTTGTTCTTCCGATCTTGTTGCCATAAATTATAAACTGGAGCCGCTGAATATGAAAGTGAGATGATTCCTCTGTTTCTAAGAGATTCTTAAAGCTCCACTGGAATCCTATGTTTTCCATCACAACTTTCCTAAGGGTCAATACCAAACATGATTCCTCTTCCATTCCCAACTTTTCATCATAAACAAGAACCAAGGATGGGAAAATCCAAAACATGGGATTTTCTAATAATAGATCTAATTTTGCAAGATGAGGGAAGCAACATATTTAGCATACATTATGTGCTGCTAGATACTGTCCAATTTTCTCAACCTCCATAGAATTTTGGCAGTGAAAATACTCCTACCAAGTTGTTGGATATTCTAGGTCCCATTAATACCTACTTTTTCTACAAGGAATGAAGATAGTGTGGGACTGGACATCGAGCATTATAATCTAGAATTGATAAAAGATGTCTATGAAGATGGTTTCCATTTTTTTTCCTTCACCCTTTGTGTAACAGTTAGTTATTTTGTTTAAACTTTTTACTATATAGTATTTAATAGTTTTGCATCTTCTTTCTAAGTACTCCCTCCAATATTTAGTCACCTATCTTATCAATTTGTCCCTGGTCCAGCTAATGATAATTTTGTTATTATGGAGTGAACTATAAAATATATTTTATATGGACTTATGATTTCATTGTTCTTTGATCCAATAGGTATCAAAGAAAATGTTCATGTGGGTTGCTAAATTAGGAGAGGTATCTACCGAGGAGGAGAATTGGGAACTTATCCCATGGATCTTGAGACCATGTGATAAATACCTAGAAGGTTGGATTCAAACACATGTTAACCAGCATTGGATCTTAGCGGTCACATTGGCGCACATGAAAGTAGTATTGGAGGTCTTGGTGGTTGTGATGATGCAAGAGGTGAAACCCTAGGGTTTGTAAAATCACTAGTTTGGAGACCTTGTGTGCTACAAACTTGGTGTATGTGCCAATATGGACTTGCTGGTGTTGATTCTAGAACATTGAGGATCTTTGGTAGAGTGACCAGCTTCGGTTGGAGGTGATCCTAGCTAGAGGAGGGGTTTCCCTAGCTAGGGTTTGGAGAGCTTCATTTTTACCATATTTCTTATAAGATTGAAACATAGGAACTATATTCTTCTATGTAAGAAATAATAAAATGCACAGGAAAATTTTCTAGTAATTACATTAGTCACCTCATATCCATAGAGGCTTTAGCTTAAGAGGACCTTATACGAGTTGGCCACTCCGTACTACACATTGAATGGTCAATAAAAATTAACGTGTCTTGGAAGCAAGTGAACCAATTTAATGGAACCTATGAAGTGAATAATAGGAATTATGTATTCATTTAGATATAAACAAATTATTCCTCAATTTCAACATAAAGCAGACCACCAGAAAATAATCCTCATTGATTAGTTGTGAGCATTTACAGATTTTGGTGTTGTGGCAAAGAAATTTAATTCAGAGCAAGTTTGGAGCTGATTTGGTCGGCACTGTTTGTGAGTTGATTTTATTAGATAGCTGATTTTGGTGTTATGTTGTAGTATGTTTTTTTTCACTCTAAATGTCATTTAGAGTCTCAATGTTTATATATTTTGGTTCATATATGGATTGCACTCGGTGTCATTTTTCTATATTGACCATTACATGCCTATATTGCATGATTGGTGTCTAATGGGTTGTATTTACATTGACGTGCATAAATATATGATATTTTATCAGAATTTCAATATTTTATGCATTTTTTAATACAATCAATGCTTTCATTGTATGTTTTGAGATTTTTAGCTAATATGGTTTTGGTCTGGTTTTTGTTTTGATAACATTGGTCTATAGATACTGTCTACAAGATACAATGAACTTACTATTCATTCATAAAGAGTTCGCAGTATAAGGTTTGACAAAGAGTGGTTCCTAAGGAGCATGTGTCAAAATAAACAACTCTGCACCACTGCACTATCGTAGTATCAATTCTTTCTAGTAACCAGTTATTTAGTCCTCAAGATTTCTCATAACTCTACCGTTTCTTTTTGGTAAGGTTATTTTTTCATGTTGTCCTTGGACAACCCCAAATTTTGGAGGTGGCATGTTTCTCTATGGGCTTATGTAGACGCGTGATGTATGTTTATCCCATGGTAAATGAATTCAAAACATGTATTAGGTATCATTTTGGAATCTATTTCTCCAAATGTTTCACCTTAATTCATGGAAATGTTTGTGACTGTACTAATAGGATATGTAATATTTGAATGCATTAGAAGGAATCAAGTTTAACTTGATATTGTTGTAGTTAACATGTCTGAATGTGCATGTTCTTTTCAATTGCAGGTTTGGCTAGGAGAGAAGATTTTCCATACATAACATGCCAATGCTCACAATGCAATGCACTAACCGGTTCACGTCAAGCAGGAGCTGGTGATATTGTAGTTGGGCCAGGAAGATTTAGCTTAGGAACCGATGCAAGTGAAGGGAAGGTTGGGGAAAATAACACTCCTAGCAGTGATGTGGAGAATATAGTCAATTCTGATGTCATCATCAAGTTGGTGAAGGCCTCTACTGAGGGAACAAAGTTATGAGAGCCAGTCAATTGAAACTTTGTAGCAGGTAGGCTTGCTTAAGTAGAGAGATCTCGGTTAATATGTATAGAAAATTGACCATTGACTATTGATGGAAAATATTTGTTATCTCATGAGTTCAATTGTGTGTGTTAATAAGGAAAATGATGTAGAAACGTTGAAGTTGATGGTGAAAATTAATTTTTTCAATTTGGACTAATATCAATGGCTGATTTGAAGAGTTTGAAAACATTAGTATGAAGATTCATCATATCTACCCAATGATAGATGGCATTCAACTTGGAGTTTCTTCAGTTCAGGAAGCTAGAATGTTTGAAAGCTTTTAGATTTCTTTTCTTGTTGAGTCCATGCATGTGTTGTCTTTTACTTTTCTTTCATGATCCGTCTACAAATAATCCTACTGTAATGCTGCAATGGATGTTCACTTAGTTACGACTAGTTATTGCTAGCTCATAGTGATTTTGAAACTGTAATTAATTAGTATACCAGGCTATTTCCTGCCCATCTTCATGTAAATTCATTCTGATTTGTAGCTTAATATTTTGATATGTATTCATGGACCAACAATTCCTTGTGTGTTATGTTGTTGGGGCTACTTTTGCAAAACCTATTAATATTTTGTATGCAAGAACTTAGCATGTATATTTTGTCATTTTTTCCAATCTTGGGGAAAGATGTTAATAAGGTATTGATATTGACTTAGACTTGGAAGAAATAATAAAGTTGTCAAGTTTTATGCACAAATTGCACAAACCCTTGCATATATCATGTATTTGGTATTTCTTTCCAGAAATAACTGCAATCTTGCATATTGTTGTTTAGTTTGAAAGGGGTTGAAAAATGTGGTAAACATTTCTTCATAGATTATTAGATATCCTTGTATTTTGTGGTCAGCTCCCTTGATAAATGCAAGTGATTGGGCATCTCAACCTTTCAATGTTATGGTGGGAACTGCAGTCCTAGTCAGTGTAGCCAGGTCTCTTGGTGGGGCAAGATATTAGTACACTTTTGGCAAGTTGGTGTGTACCTTGATTTATACTTCAAATCTGCCACAGGTATTGTAACTAGTTATCTGTTGCCTCGGAAATTTGATGAAGACGGGAATCTTATTGATAAAATCCATAAGATAAATTTGATGAATATGGGAATCTTATGGATAAAATCCATAAGAGAGTGTGTTAAAAGGCTTCTCCAAGCTTTGCAAGATCCTTGTTGTTTAGTTTGAAAGGGGTTGAAAAATGTGGTAAACATTTCTTCAAAGATTATTAGATATCCTTGTGTTTCGTGGTTATCTCCCTTGATAAATGCGAGTGATTGGGCATCTTGACCTGTCAATGTTATGGTGGGCAATGCAGCCCTAGTCAATGTAGCTAGGTAGTTAGTACACTTTTGGCAATTTGGTGTGTACCTTGATTTATACTTCAAATCTACCATAGGTATAGTAAATGGTTATATTCAGTAGATGTTGAACAAAATACTGCAAGGAATTATTTGAGCATGTCCTTTGATGGATTAAATACTGAAAATGGTTGTGCATCTGTCCAGTTTCTAGCTTGAAAATACTAGATATAGTCTCCCAACAATTTTTTTGCACATGTGAGATTTTAATCAATGAAAACATGTACCTCAACCTATAGGTTGGTTTAGTAAAAGTGCCAACATGGTTCAGAGAAGCCATGGCATCACTAGGATGGCATGTTTGAGGCCATTTTATCTCTCTAAAATTTGAGTTAACATAGGATATGCCCTCTAGTTGTACTTGATGGTGTGATCAATTTTTTTCTGGGGGTCAGTGCTTGAAATGTGTATTTTTGGTGAGTATAATGCTCCCAAATGAAAACACCCATTTTTTTATGTTTGGAAAATGTTTTACTGGGTTTGTCGCCTAATTTTAGAAACATTAGTCGTTGTATCCTATGTCGGATGTTTCATTGATTTCATATATTTCTTTTGAATTTGTTAGACTTTAATTTATTGTCCAAAATGGCTTGTCTCAAGTCTGTTTTTCAATTTTGTGTTTTATTCCTTCATAAACATTTCAATTGTGGATTAAATATAAGTTTTTGTTGATAGATGTTGTTTCTCTCTCTTTTGATAGCACATTTTTGTTTTTTATATTTTATTATCTTAACTATGAGAAATACCTGTGTTCTGTCTGGACATTGGGGGTGTCTTCTTGATTCATACTTCTTAAGTTCAGCTCTACCTTTGTTAAATTTACTCTTTGGTATCCTCCCTTTTAAATTTCATTCAGTAATATCTCTCAAGGAATTTCTCATGGCCCTTATATTTCCTTTGAGATTCTCACTTTGCAAAACCTATAGCAATTTCACTTGTTCTATCTCTAGTATATTTCTGTCCCTCTTTCTGCAAATACTCCTTTCTTCTTTTCCTCCTCCACAGTTGCCCTTCAAGCTTTGTAGGTGGCATTTAGGTAGCATACAAGAAGATTGAGACAATGCAGGATGCCAAAGGATTTGCTAAATATTTGCATGATGAGTGTGATGAAGAGCAAGTTGACCTTGATGGTGATGAAGAAGAGCCAAAGGAAATAATGGATGAGGAAGTAGAGGATGAGGGAGATGTTGAAGAGGAAGAGAAAAATGATGGTCAAGAAGGCCTTGATCTTGAACTAGCAGAGGATGAAGGATTTGGTTCACAGGATGAACAAGAAGCTGACCAAGATGCCAATGTGTCAAATGTGGACCCTAAAAAATTATCTGAAGATGATTCCAGTAATGATATTGTAGAGGATTCCTTGCCTGTAGAAGGAAATGGTGAGAAGGATGGTAAGGACAAAGAAGAGTGTAATGATGAGGAATTTTTAGCACGCCCTCCACATGCTACTAAAGTATTTGTAGGTAATTTACCTCAGAATATAACCAAGGAAGATTTAACAAGTATTTGTGAGCAGCATGGAGAGGTTTTTGAGGTAAATGTTTTATCTTCTATTTTTAAATGAATTTTTTACCCTTATTCCTAGCTAGTTTCTTCATATTGATTTTCGTTGTACTAAAATGTTGTGATTTTTAATAGGTTAATATAAAACGGGAGGCAAGAAAGGTAGAATATGCATTTGTTACATTCACAACCAAGGAGAGTGCCAAGAAGGCCATTGAGACATTAAATGGTTTTGAGTTTAAGGTTGTTGACAATTTTCCTTTCAAATCATCTGAGAACCTTTATCATTAACATGCTTCATAGTTGAAGTTTACCTATCTATCTAACTAACAACTTTCTTGAAATTCAGGACAAGAAATTAAGAGTATTGGAATCCCAACCAAAAAATCGGCTTTTCCTTGGTAATATCCCATCAAATTTGAAAGAAGAGGACCTCACAAAAGTTGTCTCTGAGAAAATTCCTAGATTTCAACATTTGGAGTTGATAAAGGTACGACATTTGAATTTCAGGATTCCAAATTGCATCCATATTTGAGCTTTTAGGAAGAAATCAGGATCGTTGCACTTGATTATATTGCTATAACGAGGTTTGCTTGAATCATAGGATCCAAAATATTCAACAAGGAATCGTGGTTTTGCCTTTGTTGAGTACTACAACAAAGGTTGTTCCGAAAAGGCAATGAAAAATATGCCACATTCAAAATTCAAGTTGGATGACAAGGTCATAACAGTTAAATGGGAAACCAGTCAGCGTGGTTCTTCCGAGGAGGTAAGTGTACTTTATTGGATACAATTTTTGGTATTATAAAGTAAACTTTATAGTTAACTCTTATTTTGTTACGAGTGGTTGATTGGTCTTATATATTATGTTTTATTTTTAAGAGTCTTGTTGTCTTCAGTGCTATACCTACTGGGCGCATTTAATGACTACTATGGTGGTTTAAGCCAATCATAAATCAACGAAACTTTGAAGTTGTTTGTCTTGTTTGTTTTTCTCTCCTTTTATGCCTTTGAAAGAGTTTTGGCCAACCTTCACGTGTTAAACTTGGGTTGGGAGTGAAGTCCACTTTTGTTAATATTAATACATCTTGTATTTATCGCTTGCATCCGATGACCATTTCGAGGTAAACTGAAGAGTCCTTTTTTCTCGTCAGGTCAAGTCTGTCTATGTGCATAATTTTCCTGAGAATGAGACAGAAGAGAAACTAAAAGAACTTTTTGGTCGACATGGTGAAGTTACTAAAGTCGTCTTATTGGAACAAAAGCCTGGGCAGCACAAAGCGTGATTTTGGATTTGTTCATTATGCTAACCATTCCAATGCCATAAAAGCTATTGAAAAAATAGAGAAATATGTTCTTGAAGGTAAAAGGAAAAAAAAGCAACGAGGACAATTGTTTCTTGAAATTCTGCCTTGTTCATCATACTTTTGATTAGTAAAATATGTTAAGATCTGTAAGATTTTTTTGATTTCTAGATAGGGAGTTGTCGGTATCTTTAGCAAGACCTTTGAGTGATAAGAAGCCCCAAGCTATGGAAAACGCTACCTCTTTTTAGAGGCCTCTGTTTTCAAATTTTCAGCCTCAAGCTGGGTATGGTTACAATCCAAACATGTATGGTTTTGGATCCATGGGCTATACTCAAGTAAAACGCAGTATTTTTGTTTTGATTCTGCATGATTACACCTGCAAGAGATTTATAATTCTTTTGGTCTTTATTTATGTTGTATTTTACAAGATTTTATAATTATCTTTATAACCTTCCATGTGAACTTTCTCATAAGGTTTTTCATCTTGTTATCTATGGTAGATGTAATCTCAAATATCTGTTTTTCAAAGATTTTTCATATGGTATTTTAGCCTGTCATCTATGGAAGAGGCCCGGCACCTGAAGGCATGATGATGGTACCCATGATACTTCCAGATGGGCATGTTGGATATGTATTGTAAGTAATTACTTATTTCATTTTTTCCTTTTCCTTACAGACAAACACTGTTTCTTGGAATGTATTTCTCTTTGTTGATCAAGAAACAACTAGGGAATGGGGTAGGAGGATCTGCCCCATACAGAGTAGAAGGGTATGCTTCTTACGTACGAGGGTATTCGTCGTATAGATCAAGTAGAACTGGTTCAGGAAGTAGTAGGCAAGGTGGTGGAAGGAATTTTGGTAGTGGGGGCAGTCGGCATTCTAGACCCCATTAGTGTTCTGTCAAATATGTTTTTAACAGAGCAGGACAATGATATGTTTAGAACAAGACCTATTAGTGTTCTGTCAAATATTTTTTTAACATACCAGGACAACGGTAGGTTTAGAACCCCCTTTGTGAGAGGTGATTAACAACAAAGAGAGACTTTAAAAGGTCATTAGAGAGTGAAAGCAATATCCATAATGATGAGACACTATTTTGAATTTTTCTTCTTATCTTGAATAAATTAGGATACAATCACCAGATATATGCATTATTTCAGAGCAGACCATGAGTGAAAAATAAGTTTGGTCAGAAAAGGCAAAGCATGGAAAAATAAATTAGAGGTTCTTAATTAGTGCCTGAAAGTGAGTTCCTAGATCATATAAAATCAGTGACAGAAAACATTGTCAGCAATTTTGAATCTTTTAAACATAGAAACACTGAAGAGAGAATTCAGGTTCGAAACTGTAAAAAAAAAATGAAGGGTGAAATGTTTAGGAAGTTATGTTTACATGTATTGCAGACGATGCAACTGCATTAGTGGAGCTAGTGGCAACTTGTGTGACTGGACAAGATGATGCATACAAGATTTTTGCAGATGAAAAATCTTATACTAAATTCTTTGATAATCACAAGAAGTCAGTTAAGGGAATTGAGGAATGTGTCAAAGTAGACACATTGATCCAAAAAGAAGCAACCAAAATAGGAGGTAGTAAGAAACATGTGGTATCTTCAGATTCATATCAATCCTTTATAAGGTTTTCTTTAGAACCTAGTAAATGGGTAGAGGAGAAGCATATGGATCCATGGTTTGAAGATTCAATGTCCTCTAAGAATATGGATAAATGTAAGATTGGAGATAAGGATGAGAGGAGTGCACATGCTAAAATGTCTACTGAATCATTGGCTGATCCAAAAAATGGAAGAACAAAAGCTACAGAGCATGACTGCATGAGTGCTTCCTTATCCAAAGAAGCAAGATGTTTCAAATTTATCTTCAAGGAATGTCAATTCAATCAGCACACCTCCTATCAAGGCTTATGTTCCACAAAATAGTAAACATAAAATTTGACAATGAAAGTAATCCCACTATAAGGATAATTGTTGCTTTGGTTTCCTTGCCTCATGTTACATTTCAAGTAAGCCATAGGGAAACAATAGAAATAGCATAAGGACTATATCTCTGGGGACCTTAGACCATTGGAAGTTCATGGACAGAGTATAGATTTCGTTCTGTAATAAGAAATGTGGTCCCTACAAGGTTGCAGAGGGGTTTCGACTAGACATTGAAAACATGTGCCAAGTATGTACTGTGGCAAGTTCTGAACAAAAAGGATGCTACACATTTTATCATGGAGAATTCCTATGTGTAGTCACATGTCTTCAATCAATTGGGCACAATTCCCTTGACATCAACAGTTGACTGTTAAGTAACACCTTACTCAGGCTTAATCCATTTTGAAAAGGTAAATGTGTTCCAAATTTTGCATTTTGACCTGCCTGTTAAGATGTTTTAATTACTGTTCAAAATTTCATGCTACTTGTCATTCCCTGAATGAATATTTCTTGATAAGGATCATGCATTTTAAATAACACTTGGACACCAATGACGAGTGCTTGTTTTGAATGTGTCCTCTAGCTTCATGCATTTATGATAAAATCTATTAGCATCACAAGGAAACTAATTACTGTTAGTAACAACTTGACTATTATCTTGTTGTGCTTTAGTCGCTTCTCCCCTTTCATCCTATGCAAATCATAATTTGCTAGAAGGTAGCTTTAATACCACCTATGAGAATACACAGGAAAGCCACTATTTTCTCTCTTCCCTTTATCCCTTAATCTTATATGTGCAATTTGCATGTGTCTCACATTACTTGGGTTCACACTGGATTTGAGAAGAAATATATGTGTATGATTTAGTGGGTTTCTTAGTTGTCTTCTATGTTCTTACAGATATTAGTGAATTTCATGCATTTCCTTATATGGAATATAGATTGTTCGATAAGTAGACTAAATGCTGATTTTGCTTGTGCAACTTAATTGATGTCTGAAAGTTTAGCATACAACTTACTCCTTGAAAGTAATGTTGTAGCTACATATATTTAGTTTCTCTTGAATTGGATGAATTATAGTAATCAACAAGCAACTAAGTAGGGTGGTCAGAAAAGTAACTTTGGAATCATCCCATTGCATCATGGATGTGCTTTATGGATCATGTCATCCTCACTTTAAATAATTTAAAGGTAATTCTATGAAAAATTTGGAGTATCATTTTAAACTTTGAAGTATTTATGTGAGACATTATGAGTATGTGACCATTGAATAATGTCCTGATAGGGGTGCACTCTATATGAAATGTTACAAAATTTTAAACACAACGTTGTATGTTTTCATCTTAAGCTCTGATTTTTTCATTCACGTGGAAAAAAAATGTATTTGCTGTATATGTGCAGTTAACACACTATCAACTGTCAGAGGTCATCCACTCGTTATCCTAGATAGTACTTTGATTTTAAATTTTTCACATTGTATGTTTTTTCCTTAATCTTTGATCTTCTGCAAGCGCCTGGAAAAAAATGACAAACTAGTGTTAATTTAGGAAATGAATGTGATCTCTATGGTGTTGATCATTGTGGGTGAAGTAATGTGCATCCACAATATACATCGAAAGAAGCAAGGTGCATTGTAGAATGCATGTGGGGTATCATGTCAATATAATAGGTAGAAATATAAAGAGGTATAAAAAATGTAAATGAAAAAATGGATACATGCAATATATAGTGAAAATAGGGTTTTTTTTTTAAATTGGGAAGGCATATTGGGAGGGGGTTAAAAAAATGATTTTGGGAGGTATTTTCCAATATTGTTTGAAAATAGGGGTATTGTTTCATATGCCACGAACAAATGTGCTATGGCATGGTTTAACTAAGTGAAGAACCCGTTCCTGTTGCACAGATCATGTAATTCTTGTGCATTTTCTCATAGATACCTCATGCAACCGATTCTGCCAGTTTTTCAGTGCTTCACCAGAATCTAACGTGCATGAGCTAATCCTCCACCAGCTAAGCTTTCCGTTAGTTGTTGGATTTACATAGTCATATCTTGCACCAATGCGGTAACAATGCTGCAATGAACCATTATTTGTTCTATACGTCCAACATCTGAAAGCTTACTTGATCCATCAATGTTTTAAATCTCTGGTCAAAGTCCCACACAGAATCCGTAGATAACTGCTTAATCTCCTTAATATCTATGATGCACTACGATTTAGATTTAGGATTTATGAATTCATCTATTATTCCCACTTGAATTTGGTTGAGTGCTTTCTACGCGACTCCTACTGTACCTATACAAAAATTCATGTACCAGTCTAGTGCACAACCCCATAGATTCGTGATCATCTGTGCTTTCTTTATCGCTTCATCTTGGACCTGTCACACTGCCCATATTAATTAACATAGAAACCAATGCTTCTCTAGGTTTTCTAACCCATTTCCAATAAATATCAGTAGCTTAATATCATATCCAGCCATTATATTGGTCGTCGGTACTACTGGACAATTTTTTTGGCAAGACGGATTCCCCTGTTCGCTATTCCCACAGTTAATATTACTTGTATTAAAAAATACACCAGGAGATGAGTTTCTTGATATTACCTCCAGAGATGTATGTGGGGTCGTAGGCGTGCCATACTCGAAGTCAAGATCTAGAGCTTTTGCTTCTTCTTCTTCCCTTTCGGGGATAGGCTGATATTTCTCTTCTTCGTTGTAAGAACTTTCGTCAAAGAACAACCTGAACTCGTAATATTATCCTCTAGTGTACTGCAACTTCCTCTCATGTTTGCAGTTCTTCTTCTCTTTCCCTACTGAAATCTTCTTCCACTTCTTAAATATCCACCTTCTAGTTCAATTCCGCTATCACTAAGGAACATCTTAGCTTATTTTGCTCCATTTTTCTCACACTTCATCTTTGAAATATCCCAAATTTCTGCACACACGTCTTTTAACTGCCAGACTCCATTCTCAGGATTCCTTTCTAACATACGAGCATATTTATCCAAGTCCTCAAAGATGTCAAGTATCTTCCTTGTGGTCCTTGGAATTTTTTTTTTCTGCCTCACTATATGAGGTTATTGTGTCACCAACAAACTCAATAATGTATCCCCCCAAAATACTGTCTATCCATAAATAAGCAACCTTCAACACATGGTTGCTAATATTCTCCAGTCATTGAACCAACTGAGGATTTCTACTTTGTTAGTTCTCTTTTTTGGAATTTTTTTTTCCAGGTTGGTAGCTTAAACAACCACTCCAACAACAAAACAAGAAACTCACAAAAGAAAATTTTGTGAATATCTGTATAAAGGTATCGCTCTGACTGCTTTGTCGGATTCAAGCGCGATCCTTTACTTTCTTCTTCTGTAAAATCTAATGCTTTAGAATCCACCCACTCTTGAAATTCTGACTTCATCGGGTACCAAAACATATCCCTCAATGATTCTTAGTCCTGAAAAAAAAAACAATTGTTGATCGTTTCTCCCTTCGACCCAGGTTCATACCTTCTTTGTATGACAACAAAGCCCAAGATATCGACCCGACAAAGAAAGGCTCAATCAACACTACCCGTGACACATATGCAGTCTCACCCAAGATATCTCTTATGGGTAACTGCCAAAACTAGGTTTTTGTAGTTGTGTGGTGATTGGCACCTTTCTATCTTGCTCGATCGAAGCTGGTGGGTGTCTTACTGTACTTATTATGCATGCTTAGGATTTTGTTCTACTTGTCTGTCGACAGAGATAAACAGTTAATATACTGCCTAATGCGCAATTCCAACTAAAAATAGTGCAACAGATACATATAAAGACTTATTCATAATAAAATACACATAAATTCATTTACAACATACATTCATGCAACATAACCACATTCATCAAATACACATTGACACATTATCTAACATGGAAACCCATCTGGGAAAAAACGCAAAGGCACTCTTCATTTAGCAAGAGAAATATATGGCACCTTTCATCTGTGCACTCAGCTTGCAAACTTTGTTCTAGCTCTTCTTCTCTTATCTATACAAAATCATCTCCTCTCATGCTCTTTGGTATTTTTTCACTGACTCTTCTCCTACTTTACTCTTTCGTCGATCCATACACATCCTAGATCGGCCTCCTCTTCTCTACAACTCTACAGCTGATCCGCACACAGCATGGATCGACCTCCTCTTCTCTACGACTATCCAACCGATCCACACATAACCTGGATCACCTTACTATTCTTTGTAAATCTACAACCGATCCGCACACATCCTGTATCACCTTACTTTTCTTTGTAACTCTACTTACAGACACCACTGATTGACTAGGAGCCAACATACTAGAAACTAACCAAATGAGGAGGTAAGTAACCCATATATAGATTGGTTTATTCCTTTTATAGACTCTTTACATGTTGCATTCAGTTGAATTCATTATTTTAGCCAACAAGCTTGCATTTCTATTCTAGTTACAACTATCGGTAGGCACAATCGACCCAAAATACAAAGATGCTCTAAATCACGTGTGACTCTAACCGACCTTGTACCCATGATCTTTTGAGATGTCCCTTTCAACCGTTGCGTCATTGCAGGCCTTCTCTAGCATGGTTCCTTCCATCGCGTTTGGTTTTGTCGCGTCTTTCCTTTTTTCGCACATTTATTCCTTCGCGGCTGGTTCTATCACAACTTTCCCTTCTGTCGCAACTTCCTCTATCGTTGCTTCTTGTATCATCATTCTTCTCCTATCGTAGCTTCCTCTGTATCTCAACCAAACTCTTCATAGTTTCGAGCAAAATTCTAACTTAATTCTACCTATCTTTCCCTAGGCCCAAACAAAGGGTTTTTCTCAAAGGATCTTTTAGTCTTCTAAGTGGGAATTCCTTGCATTGTGGAATTCTTGTAATTAATTGGAGGGCAGTTCCTTACACAATGGATTGTTGACATTCTTAAATCGACCAATGCAATCTTTCAACTTTGAATGGAAAAATTTCATTATAGGAAAATATGGGACAATGAGTCCTATACATTAGGATAAAGAGGGCATCTAGACAGTCCTAATATACCATGTTTTCAAATATTTTCAACAATTAACAATATCTCATGCAATAGAGTTATGCAGAAAATGTTAATTTTTGGTAATCTATATGTAAGTTAAACATATAGCCAATACGTGATTTGGGTTGTTGATAAAGAATTCTTAGTTGCAATCAATATCCTTCTTTGATTGAGTATGAACCACCAAAACTCCCTCAACCTCTATTTCCCTTGAACTTGAGCTATTATAGGAGTGGTAAGAGTCAAATCTTTCCATATTTTCCACATTCTTGAAGTATTAGTATCCTAGAGTGATCAATCATAAAGAGTGTGAATGATGTATCTAGAGAACTATTTTTTAACAATGAGTGGGCATCTATGGGAGGATAGAAGCGCTCTCTTGGTAATTTTATCTTTCCAAATATTAATAAACTTTTTGTTTCTTGAATCCCATGATAAATGTTCTTTGATTAATGTGTCGAGGCTTTGATAGATTTCAAGTAAGGGATCCTTTAGTTTTTGGTTTCAATCTATCAATATGTATGTATGCAAGTGATAACATGTTGGATCCTTGATAAATTAGTAGGGATGATAGCACTAATTAATCAATATCACCCAACTAGGAAAGTTGAGCCACTACGATCCCTAATGTTGCATCTTGTTTTTAGTTTTTTGAAGAAAATGAAGACAAACTCCATATTTGGGATATCCTAAAGAAATGGGCATACCCAAGTATTTAAAAGAAGTCCAATCATTCACATAAGGAAATTCCATGATTCTAGCTGGCCAAGCATATGCACAGGGGGATTAGGCGGAGAGTGTGAGAGATGGACCATCGTGTGAATTTTCCATGACCCTGTTTGGCCATATACAAATATAGAGACAATGTACCCATCCAATGCAGATTGAACCTAAGTTTAGATCTCTTGAAAAAATTCTTGTGCATCCATTTTAAATACATAAGAGTTATGCAACATATTAACATTGTTTGAAAAAAATTGTTAAATACAAAAATCTTCACTATTTATGTAATTTTGTTTTCCTTGGAGCTTCAATGCCTCTAAAGCAAATAAAATATCTCAACAATTCATTAATAACCACTTCTTATTATTTATTTTACTTCATAAAAGCTTGGCCACAAAAATTACCACTTACTAGACTATATCAAAGAAAGATACATCAACTTGTAAAGTTAATGGATGGCCAAGATAATTGAACTTGGCCCCCAAGCTGCTCAAGAAGTCTATAGATAATTAATTTAAAAATATATATATAAAGGAAAATTTTGATTACCTTGGCCAATATGAGTCCCGTGCACTCTATCAAATTCAAAATCATTCTTGTTATCACTGAGAGAGTCTCCACCAAGGCTAACACATATTGTGAAATCATTAAGGAACTCTATTGTAAATGATCCATCATGCTCAAACTGATCACACAAATGAAAAAAAAAAACATGTATGTTTCCTGCAATCATTTATAGATCGGTCAAAGCATACTTACATTCAAATCTGCATGTAAATTTTTGACAGAATGAGGAAAAAACAAGACTAACCATAACGGCAAAGTTCCATGAACAAAAGAATATAATTTTCCAATTAATTTTAATATTAAAAAAATTTAAAGATAGCATATCAAACCAAAACCAGACTATTATCTATAATAAGATAACATAAAATGACAAGTCCATGCCCACTCCAAACTTTTTGTGCCATACATTTGATAGCTACCAAATCATTGAGCACGACTTCTTTCTTTCTTTGATTAGAGGATAAGTGTTGCTTCATTTTATAAAGTGATCATATATGTATTTAGAAAAGAAATTAAAACAAACTAAATCACAATCCTTACCCAATTCAAGCTTAAAACTCAATCGGCAATCAAAATTACTGAGAACAATTTAATAAAGCTATAAAGAAAGGGAGACATCAATACTATAATATATTGAAAAAATCTATCAAAGTAGCTTTTAAAATTCGATGTCAACTATCTCACAACTAAATAGCAAGGTTTACATGTCAATCTAGAGGCATCTTAGCATCAAAAAATCATATTTTGAGACGGCCATAAAGCGAAGCAATACTTTGTTTTCATAAAACAAAATTAAAAAATATTCAAACCAATCACATTGAGTCACAATGTGTTTTCTTCTTATAGTGTTTACATGATATCAACATAGATAGAAATGAGTAATTCAGAGAGTCAAATCCTACAAACATTGTCTCTGCATTAATTAATAAGATATATTTATTAATAAGATCTATTTATAGTACAAAATAAGTTGAGGTTGAAGATGAAAATGCATCAACTATTTATAAAACTAATATATAAGAAACTAACTTATCAATATTCATTTTTCTTAGAGCACTAAAAATTACTTTGATGTTAAAAGTCCACTAAAAGTATAAGTATTTTTGTCATCATTTCTACATTATTTTAGAGGAAAATGTCCCTAATTTCTATCAAAGATGTGGAGACAACTCAAAAGGGAAAGCATTTCCTTCAACAAAAATGTAATATTCTTCCTTCTTCATGTAGTTCGAATCTTTGTATGGAGAAAGGAATAATTCGGGAATGAAGGAAGAAAATTTGGAGTGCTATGATATGCCTATTATTTATAGATTTGAACATAAAAAATTGACTACTCATCCGCAATTAATGCAATGCATCTTTCATTCATTGTATTCAATGACCACCAACCTTCTATGGATAGTTATGCATAAAATAAAAATATAGATTATGTAGATAAACCAAACCCGCAAGTGAGCAAATCTACAAATGACTTGCTGATTTAAAGCATTATAGAAAACCATGTCAAATGTTTTAGTACATGAAATGGAACTACTACTACAACTATGGAAGTTTGCAAACCAAGGGTATATTTCACCTACAAATTAGAGTAACAGAGGAAATATTTCTAATAAACACTGCTACCCCTCATATAGCATCAAAACTTTGATCCAGTTTGAATACCTTTCCCAAGATGGATGCAAAATAGTAGGTGAAAATGCCCTTCGAAGTTGGATGGAACAAAAAATGGAGTCCTCTTCTGCGGCAGCTTCCAATGTTTCATATCTTGTTGAGAGGATGGATTTTGTTCTGGGTTAAGTCAGACGCAGAGAAGCGGCTGTTACTTGAAAATAACTGGCAATGGGGGCCTTCAGGATTAATCCTTAAGAACTGGAGCGTGGATTTTGATGCTAACAAGGAGATGCAGAACACGCAGAAAATTTGGGTGATTCTACCAGGGCTGCCTATGGTGTTTTGGAAAAAACATATAATGGAAGCAATAGGAGACAAAATCGAAAAATTTGTGGCATTGGAAGAAGGATGGGAAAAAAAGGTTGACAGAAGATGCGCCAAAATCCTCATCAAAGTTGATCTATGAGAGGGACTGTATGAAGAAATCCACATGGAGCTTCATGGGAGCATGTGGTGTCAAAGGCTGGATTACTGGAAAATTCCTTTTTGGTGCTTCTCATGCAGAAAGGTCGGTCACTTAGCAAAGGATTTCCATATCCTAGAGCAAAGGACGCAACAAGTCAGAATCTAGATGAAGGGGAAGACTGAACATATCATAGAAAGCAACGAGAACCCATCAAAGGATAAGGAGCAGAAGTCTAAACTAATAGAAGAAAGCATCTCTGCGCCCTCGGGTAAGATGGAACTCAGTCCTAAAAACCTTCCTACTATCGATACTGATAATTTAGGAAGCCAAGATCATCCTTCTCTGCAAACATTTGTCTCACAAGATGATAGCAAGGTAGTGACTCCAGTGAGAACCATGACGAGCCCGAAGCAAACAAAAACAATTGTCGTGCATGTAGGATTCAAGGAGATGACACTGGTTAAAGGGTGTATAGACATGTGTAGTATTTAGGGAAGAGAAGGAAAAAGGGTGGCATCCCCTAAAGAGCCTCCTTCATGGGTTAAACATAAGATTTAAAACACACAGTCAAAGGTGGTGGCCAATAAAGACCAAGTGTCGACTGGAGGATTAGCATTTGATAAGATACCTAAGGTCACATTGGGAAGGAGATCCCATATTGCAATTGCCAAGTCACAAGCTGAGGTGGAGGTGAAGAGTGGCAAACATGAAACAATTGGTAGGGCCCTTAGAGCAAGGCAGGCCCAGGATAGGGTCTCCTTATGTTGGTCCTATCATTCAATGCACGGGGGTTGGGGAGCTCCCCAAAACTAAAATCTCTTAGAAGAATGATCGACATTCAAAAACCATTGATCATTTTCATTCAAGAAACTATGATGGAGGTAGAAAAAGCTAAGGAAGTTTTAGAGTCGTGGTTGAGGGGTTGGAGCTTTGTCCACATAAGCTCTGAAGGACATTCTAGAGGTCTGATAACCACCTGGAAGCAGGAGTATGAGGAAATGCAGGTGGAAAAGCATAGTACTGTGCTAAAAACAGTGGTGAAGGAGAAAGCTACAGGAATAGATTTTGCACTGTACAATGTATATGGCCCTTACCTAAATCGAAAAGGGTTTTGGGAATCCTTCTTTTCCTCAGGAATGTTGGAGACAAGGAACGTAATACTTGGAGGAGATCTAAATCTAACCCTGTCAGAGAAGGATAAATAGGGAACCCTAGCACGACAAGATGGTTTGAGTTCGTTCTTTGCTCAACTCTCTGAATCCAAGGAGCTGGTGGACATTCAACCGCTAAAGCTAACCCCTACTTGGAGGAACAACAGAAGTGAGCACTAGGCAATTTCTAAGAGATTAGATAGATTTTTTCTTTTAGAAAACATGCTCTCTGAGTCTTTAATAATTAAATCTTTGGTTGAAGTAGGAGGTATGTCAGACCATCTCCTAGTTCTCCTTCAAATTCAAAATCCAAAAACAAAACCAGCAGCTCCATTCAAATTTAACCTTGCTTGGATGAAGGAGGAAGACTACCGTAAGTTGTTAGGAAATACATGGAGACCTTTGGAGGAAAACCCTAATGTCTCATACATTAAACAACTTGCGAAAAACCTTCAGGAAGTTAAGAGGGTGAAAAAACCTTAGGATAGGGTTTACTCTGCGAATCAAGAGAAACAACTAAAGGAAGTGGAAATCTCCTTAAAACATATTTATGAACGGAATAACACTGGTGTATTTTCAGATATAGAGCTAAAGGAGGTAAAGGAAAAGGAACTAAAAAGAGAAGAATTATTAGCTAGGAAGGAGGAACTACAAAGGTTAAAGAGCAGAACAATTTGGATAGAAGAAGGCAACAATAATACAAAATTCTTCCACAATTTCGCCAACTAGAGAAGGAATCAGAACACAATCGCGTCAGTAATGGACATGAATGGTGAAATGGTGAGATCCTTTAATGAAAAATCATAGGCTGGGAAGGGCTTCTTCAAAACCTTATTTAAGGAACCAGAAGGATGCAATATACAAGAAATCATGAAGGTCATCAATTTATTTCCAAGATTGATTGATGAAGAAATGAACAACTCACTCAGAGAAGAGGTTACAGAAGAAGAACTGGAGAAAAGTGTATACTCTATCTAGAAAAGAAAAAATCCCAGGTCTGGATGGGATCACCATAGAATTTTTTCAAGGATTCTATGACCTAGTTAAGGGGGACCTTCTGAAGGTGGTGCAAGAATATCAAAGGGTAGGGAAGGTTCTGGGAGCCCTGAACTCCACATTCTAAGAACTTATCCCTAAGAAGCAAAATCCTTCCTCCTTTGAAGAATTCATACCAATATCATGTTGCAATGTGGTATATAAAATAATAGCAAATGTTATAGCCCAGAGGTTGAATCCAATTCTAAGCGAGGTCATAACAAAAGAGAAATTTGGATTCATGTTCAATCGTCAAATTCATGATGTGGTATCCCTTGCTTAGGAAGTGATGCATACCATTAAAAGGTCAAAAAGCACAACCTTTTCCTTAAAACTGGATCTCTCCAAAGCATATGATAGGGTGAACTGGACCTTTTTAAGACTGGTGATGATTTAGATAGGGTTGGACCTGGAGACAGTCAACTAGATTATGGGATGCATTCAGTTAGGCTCCTTTCCAGTACTCATCAATGGCTCACCCTCAAAAAATTTCAAGGCATCAAGAGGCATTAGACAAGGGTGCCCACTTTCTCCCTTTCTTTTCCTTCTAGTCACTGATGCTTTAATCAGAATTATTGAACATGCAAAAAGAGAGGGATCCTTTAAAGGTGTAAAGGTAACTCACTCAGAAGAATTATCTCATATCCTGTTTGTGGATGACGTGGTGATGATGGGAGGGGGTTCTTGGGAAAACCTCAAGGAAGCAGAGCAGATGCTGGATCTATACAAGAAATCCACAGGAATGCACATCAACGTGGAAAAGTAAATTCTATCTGAAAATGGTCTGCAAGAGGAGGTAAGAATCAGAATTAGAGCTGAACTTCCTTACATTGTAAAGACTATGGAAGAAGGGTTCAAATATCTAGGGTTTGTACTCAAACATAATACCTACTCCTTCAAAGATTGGATGTGGTTCTATAAAAAAATTGAAGGAAGAATTGGATGTTGGACATATAAGTTCTTATCTATGGAAGGTAGGTTGGTTCTTTTGAAGGGAGTCCTCCAAAGCATCCCGGTCTACTACGACACAATTGCACATATCCCGAAAGACATCCTACAGAAATTAAGAAAAAAATATTTTCCTTCTTATGGTCTGATAATAGACATTCGGAAGGAGTCCCCTTAGCAAAATGGCAAATTCTAGACTGTCCAAAAGATTTAGGGGGGTGGGGCATTAAGAACCCCTTTTTATTTTGTCAATCCCTGGCAGCCAAAACACTGTGGCACCTTATCAAGAATCCTGAGACTCAATGGGGGAGAGTCCTAACTTCCAAGTATTTCCCAAATGGTTCTATTATTGAATGGATAAGGAACGGGACAAATCCTTCAAAAATGGATCCATAGGTTGGAAGGCACTGGTATTAACCTTCCCACGGGTTGGGAATTGGTTGGCATGGATGGTAGGTAATGGGAGAGAAGTAAGGATAGGAGAATATCCCTGGGCAGGAGTAGGGGAGAGATTTAAACTCTCAAATGGCCTAATTCAAAAACTAAGAAGCTCAGTGATCTCCACTCTAAACCAAGCAATAATGTCTTCACAAAGGGAAATTGTTTGGAAAAAATCAGAGGCTTTAGGCTTAGAGGAAGGACTTAAGGAGGAATGGGTGGAATATGTTTCACTACTCAAGTCGATTTTATTCATATAGACGAGGAGAAAGTAGATAAATTGGTGTGGACCAAAAACCCGGTGAATGGGGATTTCTCGGCCAAACTCGGCTACAAGACATGGGTTTGGAATCAACATCAGGGAGAGAAGATGGAATGGTGGAAAAAATTATGGAAGGCAAAAGGGCCCTTAAAGGATAAACTAACTCTGTGGTTGACTCTTAGCAACAAGCTCTTAACATGGGACAATTTTTAGAAAAGGGGTTGGAAGGGCCCAAATCGATGTGATCTATGCTTTTCAAATGAGGAAACAATGACTCATTTTTTTCATTTCTCTTCTTATGCAGAATATGTGTGGAAAACATCATGCTCGGAGCTAAAGTTCCAAGGGAACTCGAGTACCTCTCTTGAACACAAAGCAAATGCATGGTAGAAAGATAGATTGGTACATCTATATAGTGCTCTTCCCTCCCTTTTCACTCATGGAATTTGGTGGGAAATAAACACTTTCATTTTCAATAACAAGTTGATTCGAATTGAAGTAACCTCAGCTCTTATGATTCAGTGGGCCAAAGAACATAGATCTCAAGAGGAGCAGAAAATCAGAGTACTGAACCCTCTAGAAATAAACAAAGAAATACCTTGGGCCTTTTTTTATGGTTCCAGTCAAGGGGATCCTCCTTTGGGAGGCTTGGGCTCTCATCCAACCAAAAGGTCCAAGAAAAATATGCTCCTAGACATTGCTCAAACAATAAGGTGGAATTAGAAACTCTGCATATGATCCTGAAGGTAGCCATCAATAATAACATTTCTCAATTGCAAGTTTTTAGGGATTCCAAGATGGTGGTTGACTGGGTGAACAGGAAAAATTCAAATAAATGCTCCACATCTACAGCAATTACTTAATGCTATCAGAAAGCTGCTAGATTTCTTCACATGATTCAGCATTTCTCACATTTACAGGGAGCTGAATATGGAAGCTGACGATCTATCCAAACAAGCTCTGTTACTAGATCCTGGCAATCTAGAAACAGAGGTAATCACATAAAATTAAAACCTTGCACTGTATAATTCATTTTTGTGACTATGACAAGGTTCAAAATAGGCTCATAACTCAAGAGCCTCTATTTTTTGTAAAGAACTGAAGGCAAGGCCTGGATACTGAAATTGTATAGATGTTTTGGAGTCAAGAGGATTTTTGGTCCTTATATAATGAAAAGATCCTCTAGAACAGTTTATAGTAACTTTTTATTTAAAGTGACAGATATTTTCCAATTGCAATATATATATATATATATTTGGATTGCTTGTGTGCCACTGATTATCATTCACTTCATTCACTTGGAATCCTCATCATATATTTCAAAGATGTAAATATTGATGTGATGGATCATTGAATTTGATAAGTAGCATACCACTCGTGTACACCTTCCTAGGAACTTCCCTTGTGATAGTTTGTCTATTGACCACTATGTGGGTGATGATGTATTCTACTGAGGGCTTTCTACTTGCATATTTGTTTTCCTAATTTCATTCTTAGAGAACTTGGACTGTATGGTATGCCTTGTTACTAGGCCTAGGGTGGATCACATTGACTAGAGGAGATTTGTTTACATGTGTTGTTATTCATGTTGATATTTGGTTCATGAGTTGAGCTCTTTGGTGGGCATTCCCTTATTCATGGTGTTATCTCTCCAGGAAACTCCTCTAGGTTACAACTCGAGGATGCCTGGTAACTTAGAATGTTTTTGGGGTTTTCTAAAATGGGTCAAGTCAGGTGACCTATATGACCTTCCACTCTCAAGACATGCATGAAACTCAACCAGATACAAGGATTTTAGTTACCACTGTTCAGAGGTTGACAATATGGTGCAGGGATGTAGAACTCATCATGCTGGCAGATTCATACATAAAACAGATACATATAAATGGCTAAATCATGATAAGGAAATCACTTATAATTCAAATCACATCAACATGCCAATAGGGTGACAGCTATCAGACATTAATTAACTTGAATATAACCTGAATAACACATCTAAGCATAAGCACAGAAAAGACAGAAATGGAAGCTGAACAAATGATAACATAAGAGCTTATATTAGGTCATGAGCAAAATGAGAAGCTTGACAATAGCAATGGTCTACAAGTCCCCGAAGTTGAACCCTTTCAATAAAATAAGTCTTAGGCTTTATAGCCTTTACAAAAATACTCAGATCCTGAAAACTTGGATCTGATTTAACAAAATAAACAAAATAATTGTTTTTTGCAAAATTAGGTTAAAAAACCCTAATTAACTACTTGTCTAACTAACTATAGAATTAGTTCATTGTTTGAACCTTCTGATAACTGAAGTAAGTACTTGCAATCACTACCACTAGTCCTCTACTGGTTAACTCACTGTTTGAATTTGAAAATTAAGTATTGGTGACCTATTCTACTATTATGTCACAGTAAAACCGAAGCACACCTTCCCTATTAGGTCAACTTTTGCCCTAGAAATTTGGCCAAACTGCTAAAAAATGGGGCTTAGAGATGGATTTGTTCCTTCAAATATGTGACACCTGTGTATAAACTGAAAGATATTTTTGTACATTGGTTTGTTTTGAGAAAAAACCTCTCTCAGTTTTTGGAAATTCGTTTTCAAATTTTCGAGACCTGTATTTCAAAAACATGTGTAAAACAGGGAAATTCTGAGATCCAAAAATTAAGGCTCGGAGATGGATTCTATTCTCCCAATATGAAATACGTGTAGGAAAACAGAGAGAGGTTATTGTTCTATGACATGTTGGAAACAAAAACCTCTGAGCATTTTGCAAAATGATTCTCTAGTCACTCATAATCACCGTTTTAAAATGATACCTTATCATAGTAAAACGCCCCTTTCGGTGACTTAGAGCGTCCTGAAATTTCGGTCTTAGCTACCAAAAGTCTGCTTTCGGTGGCTTAGAGACCATTTTGAAACCACGCTTAGCCACAAAAACCTGTGTTTTGAGTTTTTTGAGCGGGCTTTTTCCCCAATGCATTTCACTTGCTTTCGGTGGTTAATACCTTCCTTCAATCACCTGCTAAGCTGCCGAAATCAAGGATTTTCGGTGGCTAATGAGCTATTGGAAAGCTAGCCTAAGCCATCGAAAGTACTTTTTCCAAAATTTCATGAAAACACAATTAGCAGGATTTCGGTGATTAACATGGTCCTGCGTTAAAACTGTTAGCTGCCGAAAGGTGAGCTTTTCGGTGGCTAATGAGTTGTTGAAAAACTCGCCTAAGCCACCGAAAGCTAAAAATTTCAAATTTTATTAAAAAACAGAACATCAAATATCCCAGCCTTGTTAGTCATCCCAATATCTTTCATCATATAGCGTGAAACCTTCATCAGTGATCAAAAAATAAATTGTTTTGAGTGAACTTATTGAAATTTTTATTTAGGAGATAACATCTGGCTCCTACTCGGGGATGGGAACCTCCCTGTGAGGTCCCAAGAACCCCAGAACAAAATGCCTTTCCTGAAAAAGAATAATTAAAGCTATATTCTAGTGTTCCATTGGGCATGGAGTCATTTGTCTTTTATAACTAATCCCCTGAAATCTTCCTATAGTCCTCTTTGCTTATTCATGAAAACAACTAAAAAATGACCTAGCCACTCATATTAAAAGCTTATTTTCCTATCTACTCCTACTCTAAAAAATGAAATCATGCTTCCAATGAAGCCAAGTCAAAAGCTGATCTGCTAAACTTATCCTTGATCTTGACCCGAAAAATAAATGAAACCCTAGCATGCAGCAATGTAGTTTCGAAGGGTGACAGAACCAGATATCATCTGACAAAAATATTTTGATATATATGCTGCTCATAAGTTCCAGATAGTCAGCAACAGGGTCATAAAAGCCAACAAGAAATACCTTTTTATGCTGCTATTCCAACTTAATGAAATGCTGCTGCTGGCTACTTTTAGTGATCACTACGTTAACTGTAGATTGCTCAACCTCTGACTGGGAAGGATGAGTTATGCCCTGTTGTTCTAGAATTTTCAGATCATCATCTTCCTCTTCATATCTGTTGCATTCTTCCTTTGTCTGCAAAGCAGAAAACTTAGGGCTGCCTTTAGTATTTGCTGTAGATCCAAATTTGTTACATGTTGTTCCTTCAATCTGCTCATTATCTTTCAGGTTTCCAAAGGGGACAAATTGATCTTCTTGACACCCTAAGTCAGCAAATGCATTTGGTAAAAGTCAAAAGCATCTATATTATGGTTAACATTATGAAGATCATTAATATCTCAATCACAATGAGAGGTGTCCCCTATTGAAGCATACTCTTCATAGCTATCATTAACCACAACATGCATATGTCTCTGATCATCTCTTTGTTGAAAAGTAGAACCAAAATAAATTCCAGAAGTGGACAAATCCTCAAAAAAATTAAAATCTTCTTCTTCATCATTAGTAGCCTTTCCATCCTGAGAATGCAACTTATATTCTTCACAACAATTATCAAATGCAAACTCATCTGAATAGTACCTTTTACAGTGCTCAGTGAATGCTTTGTGAAAATCCTTCAATGATGAAATATTGGAAAGAGGTAAAGAAAAATACCACTGACGTGCATCACCATATAATGAATACATGAACATCTTCATGCTACTGATATAATATATCCATGCATTCGTGAAACTTGAGGAGGTGTTATGCAGGACTGTCTTCTTCCTCCTCTTTGAAGACAGGTAGAAAATCTCCCTATTTAGACATATCAGGTACTGGATGTGGGAAACCAGGAATGAAAGAGAAGTCAAGAGGTGCAAACCTCCGAGCCCAAAGAGCATCAAATTCTTTTGACATATTTATATTGTGGAGTCGCCACTGAATTCGTCCTTCATGGAGTCTCCATGGATGAGATCTTCACAAGCAACAGTGCTTGAATATTCCTCAACCCTAAAAGTTTCTGATGTATTTATAAATTCTTGAGATTTGTATGTTTCAGCAGAAGAAATAATAGCAGAAATATTTCTTGAATATTTTATGTAGCTTCCTGTGTAGCATTGCTGGTCTGCCTTAGTGAATCCCTAGCTCTTCTCAGAATCTCTTCTGGATCTGAAACCTGTGTTGCTGGTGGCCTCTGAGGGTTTTCTCTAGTACTTCGTCTTCTTAAGGCCGCCTTATTTCAATGGAGTTATCAGATAGATGATTACAACCAAAATAGTATCCAAGCTTTGTCTATCATCAAAGCATGGATCTATGTCATCTCCCAGGGAAGCTGAGCTTCAGTCTCCTCTCCCCGGCAACGGCGCCAATTTGTTATCACTCCAGGAATCTCCTCTAGGTTGCAGCTCAAGGATGCCTAGAAACTTACAATGTTTTTGGTGTTTTCTAAAATGGATCAAGTAAGGTGACCTATTTGACCTTCCACTCTCAAGACATGCATGAAACTCAATCAGATACAAGGATTTTAGTTACCACTGTTCAGAGGTTGACAATATGGTGCAGGGATGGAGAATTCATCATGCTGGCATATTCATACATAAAACAGATACATATAAATGGCTAAATCATGATAAGGAAAGCACTTATAATTCAAATCACATCAACATGCCAATAGCGTGACAACTATCAGACATTAATTAACTTGAATATAACCTGAATAACACATCCAAGGATAAGCACATAAAAGATAGAAATGGAAGCTGAACAAATGATAACAACAGAGCCTATATTAGGTCATGAGCAAAATGAGAAGCTTGACAATAGCAATGGTCTACAAGTCCCCGAAGTCGAACCCTTTCAATAAAATAAGTCTTAGGCTTTATAGCCTTTACAAAAATACTCAGATCCTGAAAACTCGGACCTGATTTAACAAAAATAAACAAAATAATTGTTTTTTTGCAAAATTAGATTAAAAAACCCTAATTAACTACTTGTCTAACTAACTGTAGAATTAGTTCACTGTTTGAACCTTCTGATAACTGAAGTAAGTACTGGAAATCACTGCCACTGGTCCTCTGCTGGTTAAGTCATTATTTCACTTTGACAATTAAGTATTGGTGACCTTTTCTACTGTTATGTCACAGTAAAACTGAAGCACACCTTCCCTATTAGGTCAACTTTTGCCCTAGAAATTTGGCCAAACTACTGAAAAATTGGGGCTTAGAGATGGATTTGGTACTTCAAATCTGTGACACCTGTGTATGAACTGAAAGAGGTTTTTGTACATTGGTTTGTTGCGAGAAAAAAAACTCTCAGTTTTTGGAAATTCGTTTTCATCTTCCCAAGATATGTATTTCAAAAACATATGTAAAACAGGGAAATTTTGAGATCCAAAAATTAGGTATCAGAGATGGATTCGATTCTCCCAATATGCAATACCTGTAGGAAAACCGAGAGAGGTTATTGTTCTCTGACATGTTGGGAATAAAAAAATCTGAGTGTTTTGCAAAATGATTCTCCAGTCGCTCATAATCACTATTTTAAAATTATGCCTTTTCACAGTAAAACGCCCCTTTTGGTGGTTTAGAGCATCCTGAAATTTTAGTCTTTGCTGCCGAAAGACTGCTTTTGGTGGCTTAGAGACCATTTTGAAACCATGCTTAGCCAGGGAAACCTATGTTTTGAGTTTTTTGAGCGTGCTTTTTCCCCAACGCATTTCACTTGCTTTCAGTGGTTAATACCCTCCTTCAATCACCTGTTAAGCTGCCGAAATCAAGGCTTTTCAGTGGTTAATGAGCTGTTGGAAAGCTCGCCTAAGCCATCGAAATTCCTTTTCCCAAAATTTCATGAAAACGTGATCAACAAGCTTTCGGTGATTAACATGGTCTCACATTAAAACTGTTAGCTACCGAAAGGTGAGCTTTTCGGTGGCTAATGAGTCGTTGAAAAACTCGCCTAAGCCACTGAAAGCTAAAACTTTCAAATTTTCTTAAAAAACAGAACATCAAATATCCCAGCCTTGTTAGTCATCCCAATATCTTTCATCATATGGCCTGAAACCTTCATCAATGATAAAAAAATAAATTTTTTTGAGTGAACTTATTGAAAATTTTATTTAGGAGATAACACGTGGTCTTTGGCACATTTACTGAGGCACAAAGTCCATTATGCACACTCGTTGAGAGAACACTTGTTATGTTTCCCATGGTTTGATATGACTTCACATGATGGTATATGGTTTGAGGGCACTTCATTGCTTGTATTGGAGGATATTCTACTTCTCATGCACATTCTCCTAGGGCATGTTGTTTATGGAATTATTTGGAGAATTTTTGGGTGGTTTTATGCATGTACTTAACTACCTTCAACTCTTTTCTAATCCACCCCACCTTTGCGACTGTTTTTATAGAAATCAATAGATGGTTTCAGGCTTTAGCGCATGGTTTCTCCTTATGACACTTGGTTTTGAAGCTTCTGATTCTTTTACTAGGATAGCATCCCTTTGATACACATTCTCCTAGGTTGTCCAACTTATGCATCATGGTTCAAGTATAATGATGGTATTATCACATTGACCTAACCACTTTTTTCATATTTAGGGGCATGGCTTATTAAGTGCATCTAAAATTGATTTTGTGAACATTGCATATGGATCTATGTCTTGACAGACTATTTGAGGTCACTATGATTATGTGAACTATCTGCCTTGTAACCACTACCATATCCAATACATTGATATTATTCTTGCAACATTTCCATTGTATGAGCACTTAGAACTTAAAATATTGTGAGAGGACAACCATTTCCCTTATAGTCTACCTCACTTGTGAAGTCTAAAGGTCTATGTTTTTGTGGGTAGAATTGTTTCTTATAGTTTAAGAATAATATCACTATTTCTGCAAGAAAATATTTAATTCACAAATTGTTTTATCAAATATTATCTATCATTTCCATCAAGTTGGGATAAATTGAAATCTCATTTTGGCTACCTTAGTGATGTAATTGATAAGTTGGCATGGTGAAAAAAAGGACATATAATATTGCAATAAAATGTTCTCCGCACAAATTTGAATGCTTCCTAATTTTCTAATCAAGCTTCTTTCAAATTGACGAGGTGCATTTAAACATAAATATTAAATCAAATGTGACAAATATAATGGCTATATGAATGCAACATATCATAGAATATAGGTTCAAAAGACAAAGGAAGGTTGTACTCAAGTTTTGGGAATTAGGCCACAATCACTGGGGAGATTGGCTTATTGTGTCCATTTTTTAGGGGCTCTATATGGTACCATGCATTCAATGTGTTCTAGAAACATGGTTTTAAAGAAAGTCCATGATATTATGTAATGTACCTAACTAAATATGAGTTAATTTTCCCCTGATTTCTTATGTAATATGATTCAGAATAATGGTTAAACACTTGGCATACACTGGTACTAAGCCCCTAAATAGACTTCCCCTACTAATTTGTAGATGCTTTTAGAGTTTCTTGGTTCACTACTTTTGTCAAACACTTAGTATGTGATTGGTGTAGCATCCCTGTTTAACACTCTTCAAAAGGATTTTGATATTTCTATTGGATTTGCTAGTTGTTTTTGGTTTCCTTTACACACAACATGTAGTTGAAAATTATACTCAAATGATAACAACACACTAAAGCTAAATACTAGTGAATTTCTCAATGATTAAACAGTAGTATAGAAAGAATCTAAGATGAAAATTTCACGTCTAATGATTTAAAGGGTATAACAATAGTATATTTACATCTAATAATTCTACCTTCAAATATTTTTCCCAACATGTAGGATAATGTGATCATCATCTATCTTTTGTGGTGAAATAACTCCTCGGAAGGCCACGAATGGATCTAATATTGGTGTTATAGGTGACATCTAGAATGTAATCTCTTCTCCTCATCATGTATCTTCCTATTTGTACCCAACACTATTATGAACATCCACCCAATGAAGATAATTCCCAGTAGTGTACTTACCAGGAGTTGAAAAGTGTATATCTCCTCAAATCATCCTATGTGTTGACTGTAATCACCATCAGTTCCTCCCTTCAATGTTCCTACAACGTTAATTTCCTGACCACAAGTGAGAGGAAAACTCTACCAGCAAATTATCCCTTCCTAAATCATGGTATAGACTTCAATTTAACTTGTTTCATTCACATGAAACAAGATACAAATGAGAGTACATCCTCCACCAACAAGACAACCACAGTGTGACTCCTCCACTATTGGAAGAAGGGAAATATCAGCCATAAGAATAATTCCATTACAATATAATTACACACTTCAAAAGCCAAGAAATACCTACCGAGGCTTACTCCTTCAATTTCTGGACCTTGGTAGAAAGTTTGGTAATGTCGTGTCTTGAAACCTTAGCTTGAGGTAGCGTGGTGGATATGGAATATATTCCATCCAATGAAGGGATCTTGCTGTATGAAGTGGGAAACACAAATTTTCCCTAGTAATTCTTCACGTCCTTGTCATCATACATCTCAACAAACTTCCTTTTCTCAAATTTAGGGTGCCACCAACTCTACCTTCATATTGCCGAGTCCTCCATTTTAATATATCAATCGATATTGGAACTTTTTACATATCTAAATTATATTATAGAAAGACTTTCCCTTCCTTGTGATTCTAGTTTCAACAACACCCAATCGCTATGAAATGCAAAAAGTTTCAATGCCTCGATAAATATTGGGGTGCCCAACAAGAAAGACGTGAGATTAAATGTAGAAAATTCCATCGAATGGTATTCTCTTATAACCCAGATGAATATGGAGATATCCTATGAAATCCATTTTGAATTCACTTCACTAAATGTCGATTTCTGGTATCCATGAGATCCCAAATTAATGTGGGGATATCTAAGAAGACCCACCTAAAAGTACATGGAGAAAAACTCAATCATATTGAGTCTAGATGAATATAAGTATCCCTATGAGAAAAAAAAAACTTTAAATGAGGGCTCTCAATACCTATTTCCTACATGAACTAGAAGAATTCCTAGATCATACACAAAGAAATGGCGGAACCCTTCCCCTCTCTAACCCGTGTGTAGGGAAATTCAGATGGAACTCATACACATTACCCTTACATATACACAACCAATGTTTATCATTATTACTTGTTAAATTTTTGCACTGTAATAGAAGTTGGGCCTCTGGACCCTTTCTCTTCCTTTGTCGATTCTTTCTGTCTATCTATTATATTTTTTCATTCAATTTATCCCTCCTTTTTCTCACTGTTGGTTTCTATTGAGGCTTCCTTCTGCCTCACCTTCTCTTTTTTTCCCTTGCATTTTTTAGTGAGGACCCAATGTTTTTTTGGTTCTCGCACTCTGCTAGACTTCTCCCTGATCAACTAGATCAATTAGTGTTAATTAATATTTACAAAGTGCACTGGATCAACGAACTATATTACCGACCAATTGTATTGTGATAAGTTCGTAATGGTTTTTTAAGAATTCATGGGTATCGGTGTTACTTGAAGTTTTTAAGTTATATATTCCGTTATATGTATATTGGAAATTTTTATTAGAATAAAGGTTATATGTTTACTTTTATTTGGTTTTTCATGGTCAAGATTTGACTAAGCAATCTTAACTATGACTATATTTTTCTATTAATAAAATTGCTATCTTTAATATAAAATTATTAAAATGGATTGCAAAATGTTAATTTTAATATAGATTCAAGATAGAAAGGGATCACATTTATTCAAGTGTAATTTTTAAAATATTTAGTATGGACCTTAGATGGGGTGGCAAGGAGACTTCATGATATCCTTGGGCCATGAGGGCATGTTCCTCCCCACTAGACATGACCCCCCCCCCCCCCCCCCCC
>LPNX010876635.1:1051852-1082008 GCA_001517045.1 Pseudotsuga menziesii
CAAGCATGATCATTATTGTTTTAATAAGTTCGGATGAAGAGGATATCTACATGCAACAATTTGACAAATGACCTTCCAGTATGATATTGATGGATATTTTATGTCATGGTGGTTCAACATTCATGGCAATGGCTCTATGATTTTTCTAGTCATGGGATTCTCCTCAAGAAACTTATTTATCCCCTCCAACCTTATCACCATGTTTGCAAGATCTTTCTCTTTCATGGACAAGTTTTTTTTCTTAGTGATTGACTCCTCACAATTTCCAAGGATCTTCTATTTTGAGTACTTGTCCTAGTCTATTCTCGCTCAAGGATAATGCTCTGGTCCATTACTATCAAGGGTCAAAGCTATGGGAGGGACTATGTCTCAAACTAGTCCGGTGGTTAGTGATGTGGGTTTGTGGTCCTTAGAAGTCACTATTCACACCAAAAACATTTGTTAATAAAAAAGTTGACTTTGAGGTGTAAGTTCCTTTGTGGTATCATCATCCATCCCAACAGTACTAACATTGTTGCATTATTATTTCAATTCTAAGTATGTGTATATTTGTTGTGAATAATTAACCTTTGTGGGATATAGGTGATTTATCAAGAATGACATGCACCATTTTTTTTAATAGGAACTAATAGAGTGCTTGGAATTTGTGTCTATTGTTAGGGTTTTCCCAAGTCGTTATGGTATTGTAGTAAAGATCATACCACAACCCTATTAAACCTTGATTTTCCTGCAATTTTACACCATCGTGGGTATGAGAAACCATTTATGTTATAACAAATGGATTTCCCCTATATCTTAAGGCCAACCATAAAATCCTCCAAGTACAATGTCATACAGAAGTTTGAAGTAACGATCCTGAAGCTAACATTCTCTACACACCGTTTCCATGATCAAATTAAATTCCTAGCATAAAAAATATATAGACCCAGAATTAACTTATGGGTTCATAACTACAAGGTTTAATGGCACTGTACCATCATCTTACTTATAACACCATGCAAACATTGAGAAGCCCAAATTAAAAAAACCAAAAATACCTCAACAATAAGCAATGTGAATAAAGATTACCATACTATACAGAGTTGACCATTAATATAATATTACCGTCCAAAGAAGTAACAAAGTATAGGGATCCGTTTCCATTGGACAAGGATTTCAAGTCATGGAACCTTGAGGATGCAAATGGGTTATGGGTTATGTTTACAAGTTCGAATTTGAGATGGATGTAGTGTTGGGAATGCTCATGCGATGAGTTGGATTCGACTCCTATGTTGGAACAAATGAAAGAATGTCAATTTTTTAATTTTATGTTGCCCCTTAAATCTCAAATATAAGTTGGGTGGAAAATAGTTAAGGTGAAATAAAGCATGTGCCTTAAAGGGGGACATATGTGGAGGAGATATAATGCTTTTTTAAGTATCACCCTTCTATTACCTCACATGGAGCTAAGGGCATGGATATTTTATTATCATGGACCAGTCATCATACAGGCTATTTATTTTGGATTGATTGTTCTTGATGACCACACATGCTATCATTTGTAGGTTGTATGCATTGTGTGTTTTATAAGCTTTGTAAAGAAGGAACCTTATATTGGAATTTTCTTGAAAAGTTGGGAAGACCTTGGGTTTCTTTCCAAGAGGACATGTGGATGTCATTAAAGGTGTCGAACCCCTTTTTGTACATTGCTTAATGGACAATATATCTTAAGAGGGGATTTTGGGGGATTTTGGAGGCCACGTGGAATCCTCAATAACCATGTGATTATTTCTTGATGGAGTTTCCCCCTCATTAAGGGAGGCTTATGTATCTCATCATTTTATAAGTGGCATTGACCACCTTATTTTTGTATTGTGTCCTAGGAGGGTTACAAATACTTGTTTATTCAAAGGAGATTGTTTTAATGTCGGTGTTGAGTTTTAGATATGCCAAACAAGCTATCTACCATGGCCAGGGGAGATATTAAATATTAAATATCTCTATTTTGTGACATTTATGTCTAAATAAATTGCCTTTCATGTACATGTATAACCAGCCACCTTTGTCCACATGCAATTAACAAGTCTTCTTCTCATGTTGCTTGGATGAAAAGTGGGGCAATTGTTTTAATGTCGATCTTGATCTTTAGAGACACCAAACTACCTATATACCAAGACTAGGGGAGTTATTAAATAGGAAATGTCTCTATTTTGTGCCATTCATATCTAAGTAAATTGTCTTTGATGTCTATATATAACAAGCCACCTTTGTCCACATGCAATTAACCATTCTTCTCATGTTTCTTGGATGAAAAGGGGGACAATTGTAATATATTTTGGTATCTACTATGTGTTGGGTGTCTCTTCTATATTGTATAAATGACACACATTTACCCATCAAAATAAGTAAAATACCTTATGGCACACACTTATATACCCACAAATATACAATCCATTGCAAATCAAACATAAGGCATTATGTGGGAGGCAGAGTAGATTGCCATCCCAGATGATGTGCTCATCAATACATGTCTTTATGCAATTAAAACTGGATCTGCCCAGTTGGAGGCAATAATATGCCATTTTTTATTTAGGCACCATCAATAAGGAAAGTCACCAACAAGTAATCATCAAACTTAAGGAAAGGTTGTTTTCATTATACTTGTACAGGAAAACAAATGGAAAGAAAAATTATGATGGTACAAGTATAGGTTGAAGGACACACAAGGCATACTATAGGATGCCTATATATTGGAACTGAAAAAATAAGATAATATAGACCTATCTTTATAGTACTTAGAAAACATAAATATAAATAATAATAACTAATGTAAAAGTGTAACAGTAAACCTTTAAGTAACTTGAACTAAGATCAAGATAATTATAATCTATTTTTTTTAAATTTCTATATAATTGTAATTAGATAAATTTTGTTTTTTAAATATTTCACACTAGCAAAGGATTTAAACGTGAGTTTTTCATACTCAACCCATTTTAATTTTAATATACTCCCACTTTTATTTTCATGTGGTGAATGAATGGAAAGTAAAAGATTGTAAACTAATATGTTATTTCCCTATTCTTGGAAGTCACTTCATCTTCTTTATATATACTACTTAAAGTTAAAAAAGAAGAAAACTGTTTATAGACTTAGAGAAGTTTTTATGGTTTCAAATTGAAGAACATGGCTCTATAATAAATTGATATATTGTAGAGTCGTATTCTAGATGGAACATGGCTCTTTCTTAATAAAAATGGAAAAAATTATTATGGGAAGCACGTTCACAAGGGGTCTCATTCCCTAAACATTAATCCTAAATTGGCTTCATGTTTTACAATGGAACTCAAGATTAATGATTGACTTTGGAAATCCATTTAGTACATGCTTATACTAAACATGGAAGTCCCACTATGTTTATTAATTTAATATACTACAACATTTTTTGTTAAAATTTTACAAGTTTTCTATTCAATTTTAAACATGTTTCGATTATCTACCATAAGTTTCCCTTATCATTGTTTTTTGGGCGCCTTTGATTTCTATAGTGTCACAAAATTCTTGAATAGGATAATGTAAAGAAGTTTATACAATAAATCTATTAGTTTACTTATAAGTTTAGGACATCACTACATACTCAACTACATAATTTGGTTGTGCTCTTAGAAAAAAAAGGTTTAAATATTTTCATCAAAATCTTACTTCTGTATGATATGGTTTACACATAATTATCAATACAATAGATGACGATGCATTTTCCATATGACTACACCATATATTAGCATGCATCAAGTGTTCAATGTTGAATTGCCATTTCTTGAGCTGTGACTTTACTTATTACAATATACTTCAATCATATTTACTTGGTAGAAACTCTGATAGATTCCATCATTGGTTGACGCAAATTGTGTTGGGTTTAGCAAAAGGGCACAATAAACACCTAAAATAGCGTCGACTCGAGAAATTGCATTGACTTAGACAAGAAAATAAAGAAAAATACATTAAAAAGTGGTTTAGACACAAAAAAGAAAGCAAAAAGCAACGATAATCAGAGGGTTTTGTTGTAGTGTTCATTTCATTGCCATCATAATCATCGCCATTGTCGTCGTCATCATCATCATCGTTTTCATTGTTCTCCTCATTATCAACAACATTATCATCATCATCATAGCATTTTCAATATCATAATCATTATACTCATTGTTATCTTCAACATCTAGGCTCAAAATTGGATGCAAAAGTGGATAAAAACATGGACACAAAAAAGGATGCAAACATGGATGCAACAAAAGTAGGCACAAAAGTGGGAACATAATGAGGTGCACCAAAAGTGGATGCAAAAAATGACTTAATCATGGAAGCAAAAAAATGATGAAAAAAGTGACACAAAAGTGGATGCAAGAAAACTAGATGCAAAATTAGATGTAATACACAACGCGAAACCCGATGCAAAAAGGGATGCAATAACTGATGTAAACTTGGATGAAAAAAAGATGCATATGTGGATACAAAAGTTGAAGCAAAATCAGGTGGAAAAGTAGGCACAAAAATGAGTGTGAATTGGGACGCGACAAAAGTGGATGCAATAGTAGATGAAAAAAAAAGACGAAAACATGAATGCAAAATGGGATGAAAATGTGGGTGCAAAAATGGATGAAAAAATGGATGCAAAAGTGGGTGAAACAAAACTAGATGCAAAACTAGACTCAAAACAGGATGAAAACTTTGATGCAAAACTCAGGCCACAAAACGGGTGTCACATACAGGAACGTAAACTCAGGCCACATAACGGGTGTCACGTACAGGAATGCAAAAGATGACTGCCACAATAGGAAGTTACTTAGCCGTGTCTCCCCAGACGTCCTCATTAACAGTTCGGGTCCTCCGCAATTTGTTGTGTACAGATGACGCTCAATCTCCTCTATTGTAATTATTGACGATTCAAGACTATCAATTTCTTCTCACACTGTGTCATTGCCATTGTGAACACCACTGTTAGCGAATTCGTATAAGTTTTTATTAACAGATCAAATGTTGTGTACAATACATTTTTATATTGAGCACATCGATTATGATCTTGAGGTGTGAACTATTTATTTATGTTTTATTCTTATGTATGATTGTATTTATGATTGTGTATGCTTGAATATGGATTATGGCAATGGGCATGATGACTTGGTGTGTGATTTGGTAACATGTAACAAGATGGCATCGGAGGTTGAGATTCCATTAATAAAAGTATTGTATTTTAACATGTTGAAATTTAGAGTGATGACATTAATAAAATTATTGTATTTTAGATTGTAATTCCTAGGATGCTTCATTCCTTATTTTACTTAAGTTGTTAAAACTTTAAACCAAATAATGAAAAAATATGTTAAGTTTAAAGGGGACCTTTGTATGGTCAATATTTTGAATTCATTAGAGTAATTATTCGTTCTACACCTCCAGTGGTTAGTCTTGATCATTCCAAAGACTTTGTCACATATACACTAATTCACCAGTGGAGACTATTCCTACAATTTTATTATAAAAACACAACAAATAAAATATTAGGACAATTGTGTTTTTTAAGCCATCGTTTGCAAACACATAAAGTAAACTATTTTGAACTCGAAAGACATGGTTAATCATTGTATAAATCCTTAGAATTGTTTCAACACTACATTTAAGGCCACAAATTTAAGTTCTTTGTGCCTACATCTATCTTAGTCATTACTTTGAACCAAATAAAGTTGCATAGAAAATGGTCCAAATTGATCAAACACATCCAATAGTATGTCCTAGACATTAAGCCAATAAAAAATATAAGGAGAACATGTTTACTTGAATTACTATGTAAATATTATGCCTCAGTCATAGTTGAACCAAATTAAGTAGAAAACTTAATTGCTTATGAAAAAATGACTAAAGAAATAGATTTGGTATGAACCCAATCTATTTCATCGTATGAACCCAATATGTATTTGTTTGTTTGTCCATTAGATATAGATACTAAATCCATATGTATTTGTTTGTTTGTCCATTAGATATAGATACTAAATCCAAGCAAACACTTTTACAAGTTGTCTGGTATATCTTACAAGGCCAAATCGTTTATAGGAAAAACCTTGATGGAGTTTCGTCTCATTAACTTCCTCTTGATCAAGCCCAAATGAAACTTGAACATTGTCATTCAACAGTTTTCATAGGTTACTTTTTTTTAAACTATTGTAGAAATAGTTTTATAAATAGGTTATTATTGACCTTTCCTCCATCAAGATGTCTATTTACTAGTCTTCCGGCAATTAGCATAATGAATTGGTTGAATCAACAAATATATTTATTATTAGGATCCATAAGAGAACAATTAAAAACAATCAATAAGTAAGATTGGCAATTAACATAATGAATTGGTTGAATCAACAAATAAATATATTATTAGGATCCATTAGAGAACAATTAAAACAATCAATAAGTAAGATTGGCATACAAAACTCAAGTTTGCTTTATGGGATTCACACCGAATACTACTATGGACCAAAGTCAATTTCAACACACCCTCTAATGCTACTACTTTGAAAATGTTAACTTTCAACTCAACCTCTTTATACCCTTAATATAAATTATTCATTACAATAAGCTCTTGTTTCATATGCTATTCCCCTTAATATAAATTATTAATTACAATAAGCTCTTGTTTCACATGCTATTAGATAAAGGTATTGGAGTATATGCCTTTTATAAAGTGTATATAAATATTATTAGTCATATGGGATTGCTAGTATTCAATCTAATACACGCCATTGGTCTAGTACATGATACACGTAAGCATTTAATCTTTAGTGATTCCCATTGTTACTAACATCATAGAACAAGTATTTACGCCTTGATATAAATTATTCATTTTAATAAGCTCTTGTTTCATATGCTATTAGATAAATGTGCTGGAGTATATGCCTTTTATATATACAATAAGCTCTTGTTTCATATGCTTTTAGATAAAGGTGTTGGAGTATATGCCTTTTATATATACAATGTATATAAATATTATTAATCATATGGGATTGCTAGTATTCAAGCTAATATACACCATTGGTCTAGAACCATTTCTACTTATACACGTAAGCATTTGATATTTAGTGATTCCCATTGTTACTAACATCATAAAACAAGTATTTAGATCACACCAAGGATAGGACCCAACATGATTACAATGATACTCTTTCCATTGATTAGGTTAAATACGTCATCCTTATTATGTCCTCGACAAGGGGCTATATATGAATCAATCAAGACAATTATTTGGACTAATTTGTAGTAACTTTAACAAAAATATATAATTTTTGCTATAGTTTGTATCAATTTTTTCTGGGGAATTATTTAAATTTCGATTTATCTTACTTCCTATTGGTTTATATAGGTGACGTAGGCCTGGGACTTTGTGCCCCAAGACCCAGCGGCGAGCTTGCATAAGCATAAAATGATCATTTTGTCATTTTGTGATTAGCTGATTGGCTAGGGGTAAGCTGCCATCATGCCTGGAGAGTCGCCTACAGGCATTAGCGGCAGTATGAGGTGAGCAACATTAAAGGATGCATTCAAGAGGTACTTGTGTTAGGATTATTAATCCTCCCTTGTCCAAATTTGGTCATATGTCTAAATCAGGAGTCATGTCTAAATTAGGAGTCCATCTAGTCTATTTATAGTCATTAGCACCATTGGGTCCACTTGGCCTAATGGGGCACATGTTTCAATTACTAAAGTGTGGGGAACACTAATTGAGGCTTACTGCCACTGATTGCACTTAATTGCATCAGTTTAGGAGCCTCCTAGACCAATCCCTACAANGTCAGATCAGTTTAGTTGATGACTGGTTAAGCTAAGTTAGGAGTCAATTACATTCAGTTCTAGTCCTCTACATTCAGTTAGTGCTAGGTTTACTTGACTGCACTCAGGAGGGGTGTATTTCTCACCTACCACAGTCAGTTAGCCTTAGTCAACACTAAATGTAACACTTGATTTTTGTTTTAGAGCTTCGATGAACTCTGGTTATGGTTTAGACAAGGTCAGTTAACTATTGAGTCCTCCGATAGTGATTTAGACAAGGTATTAGTTACCTACAGTCAAGTAGAGTCTATCAATTCAAATTTCCTCATGTGGATTCTAATTTCATGTGGCTATTAAAGCCATTGTACTTTATTGTAATCATTATCCAATTACTTTTTGATTAATGAAAGCATTCACAGCCGCAACCCATTTTTGCACTGTTTCATTCTTCAATTGCTGAGTAAACTATGTGATCTATTTTGTGAGTTGTGTATTTGTCCACAGATCTATGTGCTCAATTTTAAATGGTATCAGAGCCTTGGTGGATAAGACACCTCTCCTCTTCAGATCTCCAGTAGGATCATTTTTTTGAGCAAATTGCTCCTTCCAGTACTGCACCAGAAGTGGAGAATTTACCACTTAATATCCCAAGTTAGGAAATTGTTGATCAAGATTACTTGAGCAACTATGCTGGGTGTGAAGGAAATTCCAAAAGTGCAGACTGTCGACCTTACTTTGTATGTTTGATTGTGTGATAGGTTATCATCTTTTCTTACAGCATTCGCTATAGGTAGCCTCTTCTTCTCACTGCATTCGCTAAAGCAGCTCAGTCCTTCTTACTACATTCAAAATGACTCCTGATGTGGATCCTCTCACTCCCTTCAACTATCACCAGTGGAAGGATGACATGGTGGTAATGCTCCGCACCAAGCATCTCTTCAGACTCATAGAAGAAACAGAGGAAGAGCTAGAATCAGATAAAGACAAAGCTAAGTACATGAACAGGCTTGATGAAGCCCATGGACACTTGCTCTCCTCAGTCTCTAGAGATCTTCAATTTCACATCCAAGACTTGGAGACTCCCAAGGAGGTTTGGGACAAGCTTGCATCCTTATTTGATAAGCATGATCAGATGAGGATCCATCAACTAGAAAACAATTTGATTACTCTCAATCCATCCAATTTCAAATCTCTGAATGAATTCTTCACAAAGTTCAAGAACCTGATATATCAGTTGAAGAAATGAAAAGTGAAGAAGGATGAAGATCAGCTCATCCTTGCCATTCTCACAAAGCTCAATGTAGACTACTCAGTCTTTGTATCCACCTTCCAAACAGTAAGGCTCACTACTCCAAATTGGAAGATTCCTACTCTTAATGCCTTCATCTAATCTCTTATTTCTGAGAATGATAAATTGATCCAAATGGGGATCATTCGATCTCCCAAAGATCTAGCTCTAGTTGCAAGAGGAGATAAGGTAGCAAATGTCAAAGGGAAGTAAAGGGATGAGTCTTCTGTGAAGAAAGAGTAGTCTCAGGTTCAAAGAGAAGCAAGAAGAATGGCAAAGGCAAGGTCCTTTGCTCTTACTGTGGAAGGGGCTTTCATTCAGAAAGCTCCTGTATGAGAAGACAACTTGATGAAATGGCTCTTCTTTTGAAGAAACATAACATTTCTCTACCTGCTAGCACAAGGAAGGATGACTCTGAAGAAGAAGAAGATGAAGAATACCATAGGAAAGGCCATGCACTGAAGGCTTGCTGCACATCATCACATGTCTTCCTCATTAATTCTGGAGCTTCCAATCATATGGCTGCATCTAGATAATCATTCTCTTCTTTTCAGTCCTTTGATGGTACTAGTATTCAGATGGGCAATAATAGTAAAGTCAAAACAAAGGGGAAGGGCTCTGTCAAACTTGAACATGGAAGGTTCAAAGATGTGCTATTTGTTCCCTCCCTAGCTTCAAACATGTTATCTGTCTATCAGATGACCCATACTGGATCTCCAAAGCAAGTGATATTTGGTCCCGACTCAGTGGAGATCACAGATATCTCTACTGGGATCATCATAGCAAAGGGTACTGCCAATCATGCTTCAAAAGCATATGAGTTCTCACATTTCATGCCTCCTTCAGAACCAGTGCACTCTCAGCAGCCACTTGCAAGGGAAGGTAAAATCATTGCATCTACTTCTTTTACAACTTCTAATAGTATTGTAGATCCATCTTTATCAGTTTATGACATTGAGATTCAGGGTGACTTAGATCTAGATTCAGTCCCTACTTCCAAACTGGAAGCTAGGAAGATGACTAGAAACTCACCTGACACTCAGAAAGGAAAGACGCTTGCGCTATGTCATTCTATATTACCCCCTTCAGGGAGATGCAATAGACTCCCTGTAAGATGATATATGGCAAGGGCTCAATCTCACTACATTCAAAAGAATGGATATGATCATACACCTCTTCATTCAGTAAGAGACAAAGGTTACATTCCTTTTTCCTTCCATCATCATTTTTGGAGAAGAAGGAGAAGTCTACATGCCAGGCCCCAGAATACCTGTGCACAGCATACCATGCATGCTGCTTCACTACCTCACATAGATGAAGATTGCAGCAACATATTTTCAAGTTTTTTAAACTTGAGACCTGATTCTACCTACTTAGATAGAGGGGGGGATTTTTCCCATGTGGTTTTTGCCCCAGCTCCTTGTATTAAGCAGTTACTTTATTTTACTTGATGTAATGGGTGACCTATGGTCTTAGTTACCAGGGCCCACAGATTTTCCAAGTTAGCATTTAGGAGGGGTGTTAGGATTATTAATCCTCCCTTGTCCAAATTTGGTCATATGTCTAAATTAGGAGTCATGTCTAAATTGGGAGTCCATCTAGTCTATTTATAGTCATTAGCACCATTGGGTCCACTTGGCCTAATTGGGGCACATGTTTTAGTTACCAAAGTGTGGGGAACACTAATTGAGGCTTACTGCCACTGATTGCACTTAATTGCATCAGTTTAGGATCCTCCTAGACCAATCCCTACAATTTAGGAAGCCACTGGGAGTGCCAAAACCAACCAAGGTCAGTTTAGTTCAGTTGATGACTAGTTAAGCTAAGTTAGGAGTCAATTACATTCAGTTCTAGTCCTCTACATTCAGTTAGCGCTAGGTTTACTTGAATGCACTCAAGAGGGGCGCATTTCTCACCTACCATAGTCAGTTATCCTTAGTCAACACTGAATGTAACACTTGATTTCCATTTTAGAGCTCCGATGAACTCCGGTTATGGTTTAGACAAGGTTAGTTAACTACTGAGTCCTCCGATAGTGATTTAGACAAGGTCTTAGTTACCTACAGTCAAGTAGAGTCTATCAATTCGAATTTCCTCATGTGGATTCGAATTTCATGTGGCTATTAAAGCCATTGTACTTCATTGTAATCATTATCCAATTACTTTTTTTATTAATGAAAGCATTCACAGCTGCAACCCATTTTTGCACTGTTTCATTCTTCAATTGCTGAGTAAATTGTGTGATCTATTTTGTGAGTTGTGTGTTTGTCCACAGATCTATGTGCTCAATTTTATGACTTTCTATGAGTTATAGATTGCAGGTTTGTTTTAATGGTTACTGTAGTCTGCGCTTTCCTGGTGTGTGGAAAAACACAATCTCCAACAAAAATAATAAATGTCCGACACTTCTATACCAATGGGTTTAATCAGATATGATCGAATTATGATAAATTCCATTGGAAATTTTGCTCATCTTGAAGAATTATCGTAGCCTGGTAGCCTTGTGTTGTAGCTAGAGTAGCCCCTGTACCTATTTCATATCCTCTAGTAGCGAGTAGAGTTCCCTAATGTCCTGGACTTGCTTCAATCTTTCTTAGCCTTGACTGCTAAACAGAGGTGATATCACCTCTGATGAATCGTGTAGGCACGCACTTCTTCCTTCCTGCATGCCTTATTATCCACGGTATCAAAGCATCGTATATCAATGTTGTTTTTCTTATTTAGATAACGAATTTGGAGATTTTGGTGTAGAAGATGCAAGTTCAAGTGGTCAGCATATAGATGGTGATATGGATTGTGCATCCAATTATTTATTATATGAAAATATTACCCCCATTGACCGGACCTCATGGAGCCCTTCCTGATCTAGCCTACATTTAGTGTGTTTATGAGCTTTCTGTTTGATCCTTTGTTCCAATAGTTTTTGTGTGTATATTAGATGTGGATTCGGTGTCATGCTTATGATCTTGTCACAGTTTGGAATGGCGCTGAATTAGAACCCTATACTTCTAAGTTCAGGTGTTTTTCCTATTCGCTTAATATTGAAACAATTGAAGCAAATTTTGTTTTTGGTCGTCAGGTGAAGGTGTTTTAAGTGGCAGAAGGTAGGTACTAGGTACTAAGACATGCATGTAATTAGCTTCTTTTCAATTTTATTAATGATCATAAAAAAGATGGTGGAGAGAAGGACAATATCCATATGCATTCCTTGTAAATTTGGCAAACACGGAATCCCCTGGGCATTCATGGCGTTTTTGGGTAACCCGAAGCCTCCTATTCTCCTCCATCGGTCAGCCTTTCATTTTGGATGGATTTCTGTGTTTTTTCACTCAATTGAGAGCCACAGGACAAAAGGGAAATTCAGGATTCTTTTTAGGGGTGATTGGCTGAGGATTCCAATAAATTAGAGCATTTGGAGGAGGTTTGGCAGAGAAAAACAGGAGCTGTAACTCATGAGGATTTTTATTTTGGTTGTTCATTCAATCAAAGATGGGTGGCCGTAATGTACATAAGGCCAAGATGGCCCATGAGAAAATATAGAGAAAAATAAGGCGTCGAAAGGTATGATTTCCTGTCTGTTTACTTTCCTTAAATTATGCATTGTTCTTTCTTCCACTGTCTGAAGAATTTTAGAAATGTAGGGTTGTGGGTCTCTTGTTTCCCTGATCTAGCTCATGAATAATCTTATTGTTTTGTTCAAACTTTGGCTTACAAAAACTTGAACCCAGCTGCAAAAAGATGAAGACACACAGCATGAGAAACAAACCAGACCAGGTGGATGACTGCCAAAAAAGTGAGGTAAGCAGTTCTTAATATAATTCAGTGACCGGAAAAAAAACTAGATTTAATAATATTAATGGTGGAATTTAAAAGGGCTATAACTGCAAGAACCACACACAGGGAGAGAAACCACACTAAAATATAGCAAACATTATTATTCAGGCTAATCAACTCCGTCACAAAGGCAACACCACAACTAAAGGTATTAATTAATTAAGCAGAGCGTCAAGGTAGTATTAGAATCAGGATAGACAAATTAGTACAATTTAATTTAATTTCTTTCCATTGCAAACATACTCTGTAACTAGAATTAGCATTGGTAATGAAGGAGGTCATGCAAAAGCTGCAGTAGGAAGACGAGTAAATGTCCATAGGGGTAGAGCAGGAGAAAGACTCGGCAAGCTATAAAAAAGTGGCTTGGTGTAGGATTCCGATGGTGATCCAGATAACATTAAGTTTCGAACTGCTCTGGTTGATAATGAGAGGTAGTCCATGCTTATGCTTTTACTTCTCTTATATTTATGTCTATGCATGTTTCTAGTATGCGTTATTGACAGCAACGGGAAGAAATGGCTTCCTCACAATCAAAGGCTTTGCCATTCCCAAATACAGGGTGAAAGTTCCCTAGTTGATGTATTAATTAGTTCACTCTGGTACAAATTTTGAGTAGATATGCAACAAGATATGGGGTATTCAATAGTATATATGTCACAATATCTGATGGTGTATACTCCTAGATTGTTGTGGTTTATTGTCTTTCTAATAGGTCTATTGTCTTTATCATATCTTCTAAATTCAAGCTTGTTGAATCACACTGAAATATACTTCATCGATAATTTTTGTGTTTTTTTACAGACAATTATATTACTGATGTAGGCTACTGACGTAGGCAATCCTTCTGTGCTGCACTTACAAGAAAAAAATGGTTCCACCTCCTCGAGCAAAGATGATGTAAGAACAACCCACCTCTTTGGTGCTCTCATAAACCTATGTTACCTACTTATTATTTTGCTTGCAAAAATTAAAGAATTGTCCATGCTTAAGTTACAACAATTTAACTGCTACTAGGCCTAGCTTCTAGCTGAAGGGAGTTACTTCTAGTGCATGTGGTTTAAAAGCATTATACAAACTAGTTCCAATTAGTATTGGCTTGGCATCATCCCAAAAGAAGTTAATGGTGCAAATAACTCATTATTTTTTATTGTTATTCAATAAGCTTTTCAACTCAACTTGAGCCAGAAACCTTACCAAATACACTACAACCCTACACGGAAATAGATCGCCAACCTCAACATTCTCTCCAACTGAAAATGCAAGAAAAAATTAGTATCCAATGAGGGCTCTAGATTAATATACACCAGTGACGGGTAAAGGCAATTACCATGCCATACTCCACTTGCTATCGTCGATCGTCCATGCGATCTACCACATGTTGTGAAGATCCATGATCAGCTTTTTAGAACAAATAAATTATTATGTAGATGATTTGACTGACGGTTGGTTGTATTAAAAAGAAGAGCAAATTGTCTCTCCTCGCCTAAAATAGCCAAATTTCCTTTTTAGCTCAAATAATTATGAATAAGACATTTGGCTTTAAGAAGCAAAACTTTGCATTTACAACCATGCCATGCCTCATGGCCCGAGGGGAATGAAAGAAAGAAACGAATTCACACAATTGAATATTTGGTCAATATGCATCGCTACAGAATATCTTTCGATTCATTGAACAATTCATTTGTTTTGTTCTTTTTGCCTTGAAGGGGACAAGCATATCTACGAGTAGCACAATTAATTTTCTTATTAAGAGACAAAACACAAAATTAATTAATAGTTTGAACAATTCATTTGTTTTGTTCTTTTTGCCTTGAAGGGGACAAGCATATCTACGAGTAGCACAATTAATGCTCTTATTAAGAGACAAAACACATAATTAATAGTTTTAAATTAATTACTACTTTAAAAAAGGGAATGTAATGATAGCTTTCTTGAAAAATCAATTTAAATGTTTGCAATTTGAGTGAAAATGAGTGTTAAAAGTTATTGTGAATGTTAAGGGTGAAGATATTTTGGGTATCCATTTATAAAGTTAACGAGAGTTATATGTAACATTATAAAAAATAAAAATAAAAAATATTATTTTGACAAGTGTGTTGGAAATTTTAATAAGATTTATTATTGATTCTTTTAAATATATTTATTTTCTTGATTTTATTGGAAATTAAAAAAAATTATAGATTTATTTTGATGTTAAATTTAATATATTATTTAAATTATCTAAATTTTTGTGTACATTAAGTGTGTTTATTTTATTTACTTTTATTTGGGACAATTTAATATCATATATATTTTATTTATAATTTATAGGTGATCCAAAACTCTTAATGAACCTATGGAATGGAAAATGTCATATTTTGAATATGACACTTCTTATAATGAACAAAAAATTTACCTAGAAAGATGGTATATGGATTTTTTCCCTCACTTTCATTGCCTTTCTTTTGCCTTTCTACTCTTCCTTTAGAGGATAAATTACTTTTCAAGCCCAAATGTGCAACTCCAAGAGAGGTGGGTACCCTTTTAAAAGGATAAGTTGGTTTCCAACTCTGATAATGAAGGAATTAACTTAACCACCTAACAAGCATTAGCAATTTATCATCTAGCTAATAAAAAATGGTTCATCCCCACTCTGTATTTAGGCTTGTCTTTATGTCTTTCATGGCCTACTTGAGATGTAGTAGCCATTCTAGCAAATTTGGTAAATCTCATCCTCACTTTGAATCTATTGAAATAGAACTTGAGTCTCAGAGTCTTCTAAGTAGTCAAATCTCTACCATCCTCAAAAGGATACCTAGGTAGGCTATAACAACATTTATTCTATTTTTATTGAGTTTTAAGTAAGCTATAACAAAATTTAATCTAATTTTATTGAGTTTTAATTTTTTGCATAATCAATTACAAACCACCTAGCTATTATGGATGCAATGTCGGGGACATTGCCACCTCGTGGCTCTTGTTACTGCAGAAACCACCTATGATGTTTGTGAAAATTCCTACAGGAGATCTAAGAATTCCTACAAGGCCATTTATATTTGGGAACACGACATGTCTAAAGTGATTATTTTGATTAACTATCATTTTCTTGAATTCATTGTTGCGTGTTTGAAGCTTTATGACCCTATTGAAAGCATCATGTCCTCTAATGGAAATTGAGTGACTTTCCCTATTAACCTTGATGCTCTGTATGAAATGTTGTTATTACTACATAATAAGACACCCCTTTGAAGATGAATCTTTGGCCATAGAATTCAAATTAGTAATGCCAACACGAGATAGATATTTGGTAGCAATATTCTTACTAGAAGGAGTTAATGTACTAGATAGTACCCTACCTTTTCAAGATATTATATTTACAAAGTTTTTTAGTGAGATTATTTCCATGGGTTGTTTAGTTTTAGAATATGAACAGGATAACATAGATGATGAAGTTATCTTAAGGTTTCTAAAAAAAATGTTCATTCTTAGAAATTTAACTACTCTTAGTATATATCTAATGCTATACAAAATCAATTGCATAACAATCACAACAATGGTAGAAAGGATACAATTTATGGTGCAATGTTAGGCACGAGAGTTGGTATGCTTTTTTTTAAGGTATAATCCAATTAATCTACTTCATTTCTTTTGATTTACCCTATATATTTATTCCAATACTAATCTTCTCATGGATGCAAAATCCTTCTAAACAACTAGGGTGAGGGGTTGGTTCTAGATCCTTGTTGTATGAGGCTTCACCCAATTGGGTCTTAATCTGTTGCAGGAAGTATATATGGTTTCATAAACATCCTCCTTATAGGAAGTCAAACATGTTTATCTATATATAGAATATTTAGTTGTACTTCTTCTTTGGTTGTACTTCTTCTTCATTAACAAAATTTGAAGTTGTTGTGTATAACTATTTTCCTCAGTGTGATTGATTTCTTTTCTTTTCAATACCACTATTTACCTATATGCTTCACTCTCATTATTTCTTCTATTTTGTTTTAAATTTTATACTGTTTTTTTAATGTTAATTTTCTCAAAATATTGATAGCAACCAACCCACTATTAAATTGGTTTAGATTGTTAAGTCAAAGGATATTACAACCTATACATTTTAAAAATATCTTTGCTTACACATATGATTTCATGGGATATGCACAAATGATATAGATCATATAGTCATATGCATTTTTATTAATATATAGTTAGTTTTATTATTTCGATACACCATTAGTACATGAGTTTGATAACATCTACATGCATAAGAACAAATCATTTTTTTAGTTAACTCTAAATTGAAAACAACGTCCATTACAATGAGACTTCAATACACATAAGTAGAAATACCTTGCAAACCATCAACCAATTTATATGACCTCGGTCATAGATTTTGGTTGTAATAATTGTTAGAATCGCTAGAGCCCTAAAGAGGTGTTTTCATGTCCATGGCAAGTGCCATCCTGTGGAAAAATAGGAGGTATATCCCCTCTTTCTGATTTGCCAAGATCATGTATGAGTGACAAGAAAAGAAAAAAAATTAGGCGAGAGATCTTTTAGGTCCCTTATTATGTTACATGTGATGGCATGAACTGGAAGGATCCTTCTCCAAATGGAATTCTTGGAATGTCTAGATCGTGCTTGATGATTTGAGCATTAACAACAACACCCATTTGGAGCTCTAGAAATCCCAATCATCATTCCAACTCCTAAATTATTCTATTTTTGGCTTCAATCTTCCAAGACGAATCTTGTTGTTGAGCATGATGATACTGTTGCTCTTGGGATGCGTCCCTCTCTAAATAATGAATATGGTCATTAAGGTCCTGCAAAGAATTTCTATGTAAATGATTCAAGGTGATCAAATTGTTCTTCAAGAATTTCACTTCATATGATAGCCTCTTAACTCCATGATTTGGGAAACAATATGAGATTCTATCGTTTCCTACCATTCCTGTGTTCGCAACCTGTTACTCCTAATTCACTTCATAGTTTCACACAACAACCTTGTAGTAAACACCAATTTTCCAATAGCTCTTACCTACTGTTCTTTCTTCGGATGCAGGCAAAGGCATAGGATTTCTTGTTAGTTTTTATAAGTTATTTAACTTACGTTCTTTATCTAAAAGAATAACAAGCACATCAATACATCAAAGATACACAAGATACACAAGACACATATATTTTCATTGGGGAAACCATAAAGGAGAAAACCCCACAAAATTCTTTAGAATAATTAATTCACAAAGACAATATGACAAGATAGAATAAACCAAGAACAATATGTCTACAACATCTCTATGTCCCTCCTCTTCCTCTCTCTCCTAAAGTGCACACGTGAGAGCAAGTGAAGTGTGTAACAAATGAGGAGGAAACCTCCCTATTTATATTCTTCCTTTGAGTTGTTAACTCAACCAATAGGTCATCCAGGTTACCTGTGGGGAAAACCTACCTAAGAATACACATACATACATTTTCCTTTATTTAACCTGGGGACTATTTCCCCGACTTACAGCGGAGGGCTTACCTCAGTGACCATGCACAATGATGACATCCCCAAAGGAGGAACACACATATCCGATGGGGGTACAACAATATACAATAGTAATATACATCATAATACCTTCTGAAGTTACAATTACAACAACATTTCCATCATAAATCATCCTCCAACAAATTTCCCTCTTCATTTCTGCATCGCATATGAAGGATATGTTACCGCTTTCAAAGAATTTCCTTGCACAAATAGAAACAGGGAACACCATGAAATTTTGTGAAGGAATGACAAGAGGGATAAATCCATACCAATGATAAATGAACTCACCCCGGATGTGAACTTATTTAGTTAATTTCACATTAATTTGCCATGTTTTATTATGATGGAATAGAGGATTTGACACCCGAATAAATCCATCCCCCTATGTGACATCCTGAGAACCTACCATCCCAATACACATGACATTGGATCCATGGCTCATTAAGGAATATGGACTCAACAAGTTAATATATGTGTATGCCTCAATGTTGTTCAGATCCTTGATTCTCGATTCTTGAATCCTCTAGTGTCTATGCTACCAAGCTAAGGAAATCGAATTCCTGGTCTTTCAATCGAATACAATTGTTGGTATTTTAATAAAATAAGAGTATTGATCAAAGATAAAGGGGGTTGGAACTTCCAATCCTATGGTTGACCAACATAAGTATATTATTAACTATATTATTCCAACCACATCAATTACAAACTTTATATTTTTCAAAAGAAGAACTTGTATGAATATAAATATGGAAGAGAGGCTTTTCTATTTCTTAGTGGGTGAAATGCGCTACTATGCAATTCCATTGAAGAAATTTGAAATTTCGTTGATGGAAATTATAAGAACAATTTCATGAAGCTCGTGACAAGTCCTATATCTTTGTAGTAGAGCATTTGAGTGCACATTTAGAGGTCACTAGTTTAAACTCAATTGAGCCCTCCATTAAACCAATAATTAAGAATTGTCCCAATATTATTTCTCTTATGTCAGTTAAACTCTCAACATAGTCAATTTTAACCCTTGAAAAAGTTGAATTTAGGTTAAAATGAAAGCAAAGAGCGAACGATGATCTCTTTGAAAGAAATATCGATTTATTTCAAATAAAAATAAGAGTTTTTTCGTTGTCTCTGGTGGAAACCATGGTTCATTTGTAGCTCTCATCACTTGCTCATGAAGAAGACTCAACTCTCCAAGTATCTGCAATCGAACTCCATAATTTCTGACTACACTCCCCTCTGCTATCAGCTCTAGGAACTCCTCCTACAAAACATTCATCAACGTTGTGACTTCTTCATTCGAGCGCTTGAAATTCTCAATGCTGAACATGTATACGCTTACGCACTTGATGCCCAAGTAATACTAGAATGATGTTGGAAATATTAATTACAAGTAGATATGCATCACATCTCAGCCGACTCAGTCAAAGTCCGTAGAAGTACATTTTTTGTCAATCAGTATGTCAGGTTGAGGATTTCATGCCTCACCATATTTAAGAAGCTGAATTGTATTTCTAAATTCAAGTTTCTATGTAGAAATTAATTGCAGTCTTTAATGTTAGTCGATAGCTTCTAAGAGAAGAAAAATTTTAGTCTCTGTATATGTAGAAGAAGAAAAATGAAAACATAGTGCGTGGAGTAGTGGAGAGAGAAGAACAAAGTAAGAAGAAAAGGAGAAGAAGAAAAAAATATGAGGAGAGTTCGAGAGATCAAACTCGTGTTTTGGAATCAGGGATGATTTTAAGGAACCATACTTATTTAAAAGTGTATAAATGTTGGCGAATATTACCAATTCTTAAAACGCCAACTATAAAATTATTGGCGATATTTTTCAAAAAATATTTTAATTTCCAAGGATTTTATATCGTTTATATAATAATTTGGCAATTTTTAGGGTGAAAATATTTTACCCCATCAAAATTGAGCGAAACAAGGCTTCAAAAAATGCAAAATGGCGAATCCTTTTTGGGAGAAAAACATGGAAAAATAACCCACTGGGCTAAAATTCACCCCTAAAATTATCCCTGTTTGGAATGTGTTGAGATCCCAAGCTCTGTGAAAGGTGAAACATCCAAGTAAATTTCCAAGTATGTAAATATGGTCGCAGTTCTTTTGTTATGTCATGATAATATATAAAACAATAGTTTATGGTAGAATGCATGTCTTATTTATGCCACACATATTCTCCAGAATTACTTGTGTGAATATTGTTTACATTTACCATTTCTGAAAGACATTAAGAAGCCACAAATATTTCACCATGTAAAAGTTTAAGTTTTAATCTCAGAGTGATCAACACAAGTCTTATTTAATATTTTGGTTATATGATATCGTGAGACTATCACAATGAAGTTTTGTTGAGGTTTATCCCAAGTTACAGAGTGGTGAAAAGGGTTTTTCATATTAAAATTTAATAGACAAAGAAATATCCTTTTATAAAGTTTTGTTAAATGTGTTCCTCTCGACATGGGAGTTGGTCACAACCAAAAGTGTGTTGTGGTAAAAGCACGTCGAAATCAAGTGGATGTTTGTCAAGGTAAAAGTGTGTCAAATTAAAAGTCCATAAAAAGTGTATTGACGAAAAGTGACAGTTGAGTCCTGTCGTAGTGAAGTTTGTCACAGACTTGTCCATTACAGTAAAAGTTTGTCATAGTAAAAGTCTGTGACGGTAAAATTCCATCACAGTAAAACCCCGTTGTAGTAAAATCCTGTCACAATTATTTCGGTCAAAGTTAACTCGTTGAAGAAAAGGTGGGGTTTCCCAAAGGTAGTGTGTCCCAAGATATGGTATCATAGAAGGTTTAGGAAACAAACCTTGTCTTAAAAGAGAAAAAGTAAATTTCTAAGGAAAATCAAAATAAAAAAAAATGGCTTCCACTTCTGGTACACAAATGTCAAGTTTACAAACTCCAATTTTCATGTGAACTAATTATGAGTATTGGTCCCTAATAATGAATGCTTTTTTCAGAGGTCAAGATGTATGGGAGATAATACAAAATGGTTATATAGAACCAGGAGATCAGGCGGCATATAATAATCTCACACAAGCTTAGAAGGATGCCTTGAGGGAACATAGGAAGAATATAGAAAGGCTTTGTTCTACATACATCAAGCCATGCATGAAAGCATACTCTCTAGAGTATAAGAAACAAGACAACTAATGAGACATGGGATACATTGGAAACAGCCTATCAAGGCTTGTACAAGGTAAATACTTCTAAATTGCAGATTCTTAGAAGATATTTTGAATCTCTGTCAATGAAAGATACATAGTTAGTGGAATTATTTTACACTAGAATTATTGGTTTGAGAAAATATAGAAGACATAAGGATTGTTGAAAAAAATCTTAGAAGTCTTCCCCCAAAATTTGAGTCCTTGGTCGTGACTTTGGAAGAAAACAAAGACTTGTCTCAGTATACCATTGATGAGTTACAAGCCTCACTCATCAATCATGAACATAGAATTAGTAGATCAAATACATCATTAGAAGGTGGATTTGCTGCACAATCATCTATAATTTGTGGAAGAGGTGGGGGAGATATAATTCTAGAGGCAGAGGAAAAAAAATTTCAAAAGGAGGATGCAGCAGTAGTCTTGCAAAATGAAAATGTCACTGCTAGAGGAAATAATTAGAACCCCATTCATCCAAGAGGTCATAGGTTTGATAAATAAAAAATACAATGTAATTATTGTAATAAATTTGGACATTTTGCATATGAACGCAGGAAGAAGCAACATGACCAAGGAAATCAAGGTCAAAACTAGTCGAGCAACACCAACACTTCGACCAGCTCAATGTTCTTGGCATGTCTATCCCCAATTGAATGCAATGTTGTCCAAGAAAGTCCATGTGACATATGGTATTTAGATTTAGGTTGTAGAAATCATATAACTGGTAATTTAAATATTTTTTCCAGTCTAGATAAATCAATTCAAACTAATGTCACACTTGGAAATAATATCCAAGTCGTTGTTTTGAGAAAAGGTACTGTTGGTATTCTAACCAACAAGGGGAGCAAAAGACTATGCCTAATGTTTATTATGTTGAATGTTTAAAACACAATTTGATGAGCATTGGACAACTGATACAAAAGGGTTATAGAGTCTACATGGAAGAAAATCATTGTGTGATTAAAGACTTACATCCAAGCAACCGACTAATAGTAAAAGTACCAATGAAAATCAATCGATTATTTCCTTTGAGGATAATTCCATACATGAAAGGAAAATACAGGAGTTGCATTCAAGGAATAAAGTAAAGAAGCAAAAAAACACTACGACAAGGAAGAAAAGGACAACACTAAAATTCAAGCAACATTTCAATCAGAGGCTCAGGATGAGTCCTAGTTGTGGAATTTCAGATTTGGACATATGAATTTTTGTGGGATGAAGCTACTGCACACAAATAATATGGTGAAAGGATTTTCATTAATTGACAAACCAAAGAGAGTTTGTGAAGGCTGCAGTTTTGGAAAGAAACATAGAGAGAATTTTCCAGTTGAAAAGTTATTCAGAGCATGCCCACCACTTGAGATTGTGCACTCTGATATTTGTGGGCCAATGCAGATACCATCCATAGGAGGATGGATTTATTTTCTTACTTTTATTGATGACTTCAGAAGAAAAACATGGGTATATTTTCCAAAACATAAATATGATGCATTTGGATGTTTTCAAGAGTTCAATGCAATGGTGGAAAACCAAAGTGGTTACAACACCAAAATCTTAAGGACAGATAGAGGTGATGAATATGTCTCGAATGACTTCCTAAATTTTTGCAAGACCCATTGCATACACAAGCAATTCACTGCATGATATACAACTCAGTAGAATGATGTTGCAGAGAGAAGGGATAGAACCATTATGGAGATGGCACACAACATGATGGCATGCAAGAATTTTTCAAATGAATATTGGGATGAAGCAGTCGCAACTGTTATATATATTATGAACTAGTGTCCGACAAAGATCACGAAGAACACAGTCCCTCAAGAAGCATGGATAGGTATGAATCACAATGTTTCTCATTTAAAAAATTTTGGTTGTGTCGCATATGCTCATGTTCCAGATAAGCTAAGAAGGAAATTAGACAATAAGGAACAAAAATGCATTTTTTTTGGTTACTCTAAAGACACAAAATCATACAATTTATATAACCCTACCGCAAGGAAATCAATTGTTAGCCATGATGTTCAATTTGTTGAGAATGAATCATGGGATGGAACCGTAGAGAATAATGTCAAGATTGTGTCGATTGTCGAGCATGATGACATGACAGAGGAAGTGGTTCAAACACCACAAGTAATCCAAAACCTCACAACACCATCGAATCCCGAGACATTGTGACATGTTTCAGCACAAGAAACTTTGACAAAAGTCACAACCCAAGCTATGCTGACAAGCACACCAAGAGGACAACAAACTCCATCAAGAAGTTTGACAAGGATGACATCAACAGATCTGATAAAGAAAAAAAGTCTGTGTGAGATATGTGAATATGGTACACCAAATTCATTCTATGTTTTTGCATTATTTTATCAAATAGATGATCCTCTAACAATTGAGGAATCCATTGAAGAAGAAGTATGGGCACAAGCCTTGGATGAAGAAATAGAATGCATTGAGAAGAACCAAACATGGGATCTAGTAGATGTATAAAAAGTTACAGATGAAATTAGTGTCAAATGGATTTAAAAAACAAAGAAATATGTTGATGGGAATATGCAGAATCACAAGTCAATAATGGTTGCAAGAGGGTTCCCATAGTAGCCAGGTATAGAATTCAATGAAGCGTTTGCACTAGTCGCACGCATGGACACGATCAAAACAATTTTGGCCATTACTACACAAAAAAATGGCATGTCTATCAAATGGACATTAAATCTTCATTTTTGAATGGCTATCTAGAAAAGGAAGTGTATGTGGAACAAACACAAGGCGATGAAGTTCTAGGACAAGAGCACAAAGTATACAAGCTAAAAACATAACTCTATGGTTTGAAGCAAGTTCCTAGAGCTTGGTATAGTCGCATTGATTCCTACCTCACCCAAAATGGATTTCACAGAAGTGAAAGTGAACCAATGTTATACACCAAAGTTAATGAGCAAAGTAACATGTTCATTTTCTGCCTATATGTAAATGATTTAATATTTACCAATGGTTTTGGAATAAAGGAATTTAGAATAGTCATGGAAATCGAATTTGAAATGATTGATTTCAGGCTTATGAATTTTTTTCTGGGCATTGAATTCCATCATTATGAAAGTGGTAAATTTATATCATAGTCGAAGTATGCAAGTGCGGTTTTAAAAAGATTCAATATGTATAATTGCATGGTAGCCCCAACACCAGTAAGAACAGGTTTAAAATTGAGCAAGGATGATGATGGATCAACTATAGATCCTACAATGTTTAAAAGGATGGTTGGTAGCCTTATGTATGTAATTGAAACAAGACCAAACATCATGTGTGGAGTAATTCTGATTTCAAGAATCATGGAGTCACCAAAAGACTCTCATTGGAAATCATGAAAGAGAATTTTGAGGTATGTAAGTGGCACAAAGGACCTTGGCATTATGTATTCAACCTCAAAAAAATTCAATCTTATTGGATACACTGAGATCTGAAGTGCATTTCTTGTTAGTCAGTCTGTTAGGTTGAGGAGTTCAAGCCTCACCATATTTAAGAAGCCGAATTGTATTTCTAAATTCAAGTTTCTTGGTAGAAATTAATTACAATATTTAATGTTAGTCCATAGCTTCCAAGAAAAACAAAGTGTGTGGAGTAGTGGAGAGAGAAGAACATAGTAAGAATAGAAGATGAAGAAGAAAAACCATGAGGAGAGTTTGAGATCTCAAGCTCGTGTTTTGGAATGTGTTGAGATCCCAAGCTCTATAAAAGGTGAAACATCCAAGTAAATTTCCAAGTATGTAAATGCGACCGTAGTTATTTTATTATGTAGCTATAATATATAAACCCAATAGTTTATGGTTGAATGCATGCCTTATTTATGCGACACATTTTCTCCAAAATTACTTATGTGGATGTTGTTTACATTTACCATTTGTGAAAGACAAAGAATCCACAAATATCTCAACGGGTAAAATTTTAAGTTTTAATCTCCAGTACTCGACACAAGTCTTATTTAATATTTTGGTTATATCATATTGTGAGCTTGTCATAGTAAATTTGTGTTGAGGTTTATGGTTTAAACGATATTTTCGAACCCGAATTCATGGTTTCTCCTCCTTTCTCTCTGAAAACGGGTTGTGTATCTTCAGTTGGCATCCACGATAATGGCCACATGATTAGGAATTGGACCAACCATTATTGTACATAAAAACCATCGCCTTACAACTTCATAGATTGTGTTTGCTACTAAGGAAATGCTTCTGAGAACAAACGAGCTGACACTACTGTTCATCGCATAAATGGATTTCAGGGCGATTGCTATTCCATATTTTTCCCTTCCATTATCTCATGCTTTGGTATGCTACTTAAAGAGATGATGAATGTTCCCTCATTCTAATGCTAACATTAAGGTTTTGAATGGTATTCGTCAATCATGACTATCATTCACACGTCATTGACGACTACTATCAATGACATCAATAATCACATGTTTTTTCTAAAAGAGAGCACTATCCACATGGCGTTTGGATTTGAAATAACTTAGATGTAATCGATTCAAGCATCAAATTTGAAGGGTATGGTACTATTTCACTTTGAAGGGATATGATATATTCAACCCTTCAATGATGGCATGTTAAAATAAATAGTTCCTTTCATTTGAAAGCACAGTAATACATCAAAATTTCATTGTGTATTAAAAGGAATGCAATCAAATTCCTCAATATAATGACAAAATTTGTAGTGTTCCACTCTATGGTTTTAAATAAGTAATGTCTAACCCAAATAACCCAAGAAACCATATAGAGTAAATTGTATAAACATAAAAAATTATTAGCGATATAAAGAAATCAATTGAAAAAACATTTATAACCAATCAAGATTCACATGGCAAGTAGTAAAACTTCTAGCAAAAAAATCAAGCTTGGATGAAAATGGAATACAATCTATACAATGTCCATTGAACATAGCAATTGATAAATACCAAAGATGGAGTGAACCTAAAAAACATGTTCATGAATACCAAAACTATTATCTTGAATCACTTCAATAACAAACTTCACTCCTTTCCAAGAAGAAGCAAATAAATACTTATAAAATAACACAACAAAAAAACTACTCTCGTGATGCACATACTTGAAAAATCATTCAACCATAGGAACAACCGAATCAATATTGAGATCCACTAAGGGTAGGAATCCCTTTATATATGTTTTTGTCTAGTCAACTCTTCGAATATTTAAAGGAGAGACATACTCTCTTATAGGAAATAATCATTACAAAGGTATATTTTCTCTCTATAGTGGAGATGTACACTTATGCATGTTGGTGGTGGACTAGTGGTGCTAGGGAGGATGTGTACTTCCTTTTCTCAAGAAAATCCCTTAGAGTCTAAATAGGGTATCATATAACTTATGAATTAATAGGGAAAGAAAGGATGGAAGTAGTCTAAGAAAGGGTCGATGGTTATGGTGAAACAACCTGAACAAGGGTTCAACTCGATAGTCACAATTAACCTGAGTAAGAGTGAAGAGTTACTTCAATTTTAACTTGTAATTTTGATAGGAACAATTCAAGGTACCTCTTCCCTTTGAATCCTAATTAATAGTCCAATGGGCAAGGTTACTCGATCATGATTCTTGCAAACATTGGTTTTGATATTAACCAAAAGGAAAATTTTCTTGTTATGACTTTTGGAGGGCTTTGAGAAGTACATTCATCTATGTTTGAATACTAATGGATCTATTTGAGATATATGGATGAAATATTCTATCCAAGTATCCATATCATCCATTCACAAACCTAACAAAATTTTGACCCACCATATCGCTTACCAACATAAATATATATGTCTCACTTCTCAATTACAAAGTAAATACAAATTAGAAAGTGATTAAGGAACTTTCTCCAACATGAGCCTTGATAATTATGTATGTTCACCTAACTAACCAGCTAACTCCATCGAGTCTTGATTGAAGCTTGAAGCTACGTGTGCCTTGGCATGAGCTCCCTCCCTCTATCTAATTGCTATAACTCTAGCATGTACTAAATAAAAAAATAAGGTAGAAATATGAAATTGAAATAGACTCAATAATCAATGGTGATGGTGGAAGTAGGAACAACCTAAGCAAGGCTCACAAGTTTGGAAATTAGAATAATGATAACAAACAAAATAATGTCTAAAACCACTTAAGTTCCAAACTTTCATCTTTCATGGTCACATTTCCAAAATCCAATAACCATTTGATTAACCATAGTTCCAAATCCACTTTCATAATCACATTTCCAAATTTCAATAACCATTTGATTGAACATAGTTCTAAATCCATATCCCCTAATTCCAATCATTCAAGTACATAAATTATAAACCAACACGAAAAATGATGAATTCTAATTCTAATTTCTTGTCATATAGTGCACAATTTAATTCCAGATTATGTGGTTGCATCTCTATTAATACATTAATTATTCATCTTACACATAGACACCACATAGATTGGTTGGGCTTTGAGAAGGAACAGTTGTCAAGCTACATTAAGTGTTTGAATATGTTGCTAATTGATTTCAACTGTGGTAGCCTACTGAAACATAATCATCATTAATGAATTTATTTGCTACTAGGATACTAGCTTACCACAACATAATATTTCCAATTAATGCTTTATTTGCTACCAAGCTACCAACATACTAGAGGTGATTATCAATTAATGATTGGCAATTAGGGTTGCAACGTGCGTCATAGGTGATTATTAATTATAACCTTGAGGAAAAGAGTTGAAAGGTATAGAATCATGGAATTTATGGATTAAATTTGTCAATATAATACAAATCCTCACTCAAATTTAACTTAGGAGAAAGTGTTATCAAATCACCTTATTTTAAGAAGTTTTCTCATTCGAATCCCTTAATCTTGGACAAGTTTTCTAACCAAAAATTGAAAAATAGATCTATATCAAAAGGGTGTGTAACTATGACTTCCATACATCACACTAACTCTTTGCAGATTTAGGAAATCTTGTTATACCATTCTCCTCCATTAATATATTAATATACAATCTCATTCAATACTGCTCCAAGCCTCCATACTCTCAAACTAGCCAAAGTTGATGAAATCGTGAATCCATGACTAGTAGTGCAACCACCTTACATTATAGCATGCATCCCATCCAACAAGTGATAATTGTTGCATACAATAAACTACAAATGGCTTTGCAAGAATGGTTTTGGATGATTCTAACCCTAAAAGAAAACAAGGTCGTGGAGAAGAATTTTGAATTCTTGCACAATATCCTGATGGCTTTTGGTCTACAATGATGAAGAAAATTCTTATCTAAAAATCCAAGAAAGGGGATATTATTATGAAAGGAATATCAGTAATGAAAATGCAACAATCATGTGATCCTAGGATATGAGAATTTAAGTCTTCTTCCCAAATGCAACAATGCTAGAAAATAAGAATTTACCTATGATATTAGGGTGTGTGCAAGTTGATGAGGGTCTCTTTCGACGTGTTAGATGCAATAGAAAAATGAAAAAACAGGCATCCATCAACTTGCATGGATATTTTGAGACACTTACACAATGAATCTTGAGATGAGTAAAAAAAATAAATGTAGGAAATTGAATGACGTTTCCAAATATATAAAAAAAAATTATTGAAAATGTTGTTAACTATCTAAAGTTAGATTTTTTTTAACGGGCACTTTTTATTTTTGGGGACAAATTATAAGGTATATGTTTTTGTGGGTGTAGCCTTTGAGTCACTAAATGATGGAATAAACTTACGAAAACTGGTAGACATATAGAGAACATATAGTACTAGTGCACGACTATTTTTCTAATAATAAAAATAATTTTTTTTATTATTTTTAATTATCTAAGAGATCAAACCTTGAAAACGGTATGTCAATTGTGGGTGCGGCATTTGAATGTCTTAATGCAATTATTTGGAAATGGGTTTTTTATAGCATGTAGAGGTCGGTGTTCTTTAGTGCACCATACAATTTTTTTTAAATGGTTGAGAAACAAAAGAGATATGGACGAAGCACTAACAATGTGTTTTTTGAGTTGAGTAGTGATGACAGAAGATAAATAAGAAAAAAATAGAAAAAAAATGTATTCTTGTTAAAGTTTACATATTTGGAATATGCAAAAAAAACCATATAAGTTTCTAAAATTTCATAAAAAATGGAGTTGTGCAGCATACTCAAACCAACAGCTAAACACAAGCATATTAAAAGTTTGGATATAATGTTGAATTAGCCATGGTTTATCATACTCCAAGGCATAGGCATGTTGAACCGAATAAAAGTCTGAAGCAAACACATAGGCATAAGAATGCCATGCAAGCATGGGTGGAGGCTCGTCCTTATAATTTGGATGGAATACATTTTTGAATTTAAACAAAACATGAGTGCGCTATAATGAACAATAACGCTTGCACTTTGTGCAAAATGGGAGTGTGTTTTATTGAATAACAACGCACGTACGTTTTCAAATACTAAAATGAGTTTTGTTTTGTAATTTATACCAATACTATAATTATTTTATGTCCCCCCCGCTCCCCTCTTCCCCCTAAATCTTACTAACCCCCCTCCTCCTCTCCCT
>LPNX010876641.1:3915-45225 GCA_001517045.1 Pseudotsuga menziesii
TTCATTGGTTCTGCTGGTGCCTATACAACCTATACTACTGTCGGAGTTTAAAGGTGAAAGGACCATATGTGCTTCCACTGCACAGTAAGGCTTGCTATTTATTCTGTTCCGTCTGCTAACAGGCCTGCATTTCATATAATGGCCATTTTTATACTTGCACATTGACGTGGGGCAGGAACTCTGTCTCCATTGCGTAAACTGCCTATAACTCACGCTCTGTCTGCAAACATATAACTTCGTTCTTATTACTTAGATTACAAGAAGAAAGCCTGTGTAACTTAGCTCGACAAAAACAAAACATTCCTCCTAAAAGACAATTGGAGCGCGCTTCCGCCCAAGATCTGGGGTCTGGGTTGCATTGCATCAACTCGTTGGCTGGGAATGCTGATACGACTGCTCTTTGAACTGCTGATTGAAATGATCCTAATTGTAGTGCTGCTCTTGGAACCGTTCCTGCTATTGCTCTGGTAACTGCTCATAATGCTGCCAAAAATAAGGATGGATCTAAGCCTCCACCAGGCTATTCTCCCTCTGTAAATGACCCTCTGTCAACTACTATTGGCTGACTGCTTTTCTTTCTCTTTATCTCATCCGATCATGATCCATCCGCGCACCTAACACTACTAAGTAATCGCATGTATTATATGACTGGATAAAGGTTATAGAGGGCATAAGGCTCCCCTGGTGAAAGTTTATGTTAAACCTACCTCCTGGCTATTATGTTGACCACTGGGTGTATCTTACCTTCTGGCACTGATGGCAATCAATGACCTCCTGCAATAACTGTTTCCATACAATCCCTGAAGCAAATCAAAATCTCCAAGATCTTTAGCATTTGCAAGTGAAGTGGAAAGCGCGGCAATAATACGGATACGATTTTCAATTTAAAACTAAGCGTCGGATATGCGACGGTTCATTAAAATCAGAGCTTTCCCTTAAAGAAAAAACCGCTATGCTTTGATAAAAAGTATTGTGCTTGGATGTAAAGCATTTAGCCTAAGCGTCAGATATGCGACGGTTATGGGAATATCCGTCTCTTAACCGACGGTTATGAGAATATCCGTCGCTTAAGTGACGCTGGTGGTTACATTTACAAAAAAAAAAATTAACTTTGTGATTTTTGGTAGGTTTAAAAAGAGAAATCCACGCGCCGTCGGAAGTAACCGTCGGATTTTGGATCGAAATGTAGTAGTGTGAGGTGCAGATCTCCAATAAATGTTAAATTGGAATACTCAAGGGAGTTTCGAATCTCAAGGGGATTTATTAGTAGAGTAATGGTATGGAAAATAAGTGGAGAATTTCTATTGTAATGGGTAACCTTAATGGTCAATTTATAGGCACTGCTTGTGGGATGGAGCAATAAGGATCAGTTGAATATTTTTCCATTTTCCATTTTTTTGAATTTCCGAAGTTTCTTTTTATCCTCCATATTTTTGGATCCTTATCCATTATTTTGGAGAAGTTTCAAGTTTATCTTTAGTGAAAAAAGGAAATATCCAAAAAATCATTTTAGGTAAGATGACTCATAAATTTTGGATTTAATGAAATAATTAATATTTAAAATGGAATTTTATGAGTGACTTAGGATTTTTGGATCAATGAAGGTCTATGTGGTGGTGTGGAGAACCTCCTACAATAAACAATAAGAATGCATGATATAACAGAAATTATAAATTATAGAAGAGATTTTATTAATCGCGGGCCACTTCGAGGGGGCAACCTCCTTTGAGCAAGCTCAATACAAAATAACTCTTCTATGCTTTTATTAGCCTCAACACATACTTATATACTAAGTCTAATCTAAACAACTATTACTCCACATGAATGTGGGATAATGCAACCTATTAACTAGATGACTTAACAACTATTACTTACTCCCTATGAATGTGGGATAATACATCATACTACTGGGACGACTTACAAAGCATATGCGTATGACAAAATATACCGACAAAATAAAGAGGGGGGTTGACATGGGTTCTTAAAATCCCCTCCCTCTTAGAAAAAACTTTGTCCTCAAAGCTTTAGATGTGGAAACGGCTGCTGAATCTGAAGGAGTGGTTCCCATGTAGCATGCTCTAGTTGCATGTCATGCCACTGAATTAATACCTTTGTGATTGCCCGAGAGAGAAGCTGATGAGTGTGCTTATTGAGGATGGCCTCTGGTTCACAAAATGATAGAGCCTTCCGTATCCAGCTCTGGTAAAACAGTTTGTGCTTTGATGTTGGTGCCAATCACTTTCTTGAGACAAGAGACATGAAAGAATGGGTGAATTCTATAAGAAGGAGGAAGTTCCAATTTATAAGCAATAGACCCAATCTTCTAAAGAACTTTATATGGCCCATAGAACTTTGGAGCCAGCTTCTGATGCCCTTTGAGTTTCAGGGAGGATTTCTTGTAAGGTTGCAAACGAAGAAAAACCATATCACCAACTTGAAAGGTGTGCTCAGAACGGTGTTGATTGGCTTGCTGCATCATGCAATTTATTACCATGTGAAGATTCTATTGCAGAATGTGAAGAATCTGATCATGGTTGCATAAAACCATGTCAACTTCCTGAACTGGTGAACTATGGGGGGTGTATGGAAGGAGCACTAGGGGTGGCTTCCCATAAATAGCTTCATATGGAGTCATTTTAGATGCAGTATGGTAGGAATTATTGCACCACCATTCAGCGAGAGGGAGCCACTTTTCCCATTGATGTTGTTGTTCATAGGTGAAGCAATGAAGATATGTTTCCAAGCATTTGTTGGTGACTTCAGTTTGACCATCTATTTGTGGGTGATATCCTGAACTCATTTTCAGTTTGGTTCTAGTGAGGTGAAAGAGTTTGGTCCAAAAATGACTTGTTAAAGTTGCATCGTGGTCTGAGACAATGGAAGAAGGGATGCCATGAAAAAGGAATATCTGGTCCATGAAAATTTGTGTGACTGAGGAGGCAGTATATGGATGGTTGATAGCACAAGCATGACTATATTTGGAGATTCGATCAAACACAACCAATATTGTGGTCTTCCCTCCAGATTTAGGGAGCTCATTGATGAAATCCATTGAAATATTTGTCCAAATCCTTGTAGGGATGGGCAAGGGTTCGAGCAAGCTAGGGAGGAGTGTAGTTTCACCCTTGTGGCACTGGCAGGTATTACATTCAGCAACCATCTATTGAATTTCCCATTCCATTCCCTTCCAAAAGAAGTTACGTCATGCCCATTCATATGTTTTGAGGAACCCAGAGTTCCCTGCCTCTAGAATCCATGGAGTTCATAGAAGATAGCCTAGTGAAGATCTGTGCTCTGGGGAAGCACCAAGCGACCCTTGTATCTCAGAGAAGAAACATCCCAAGAGTAATGCAGTACAAGATAAGGATTACTGGCCAACAGTTGGACGATTTGAGATAAGGAAGAGTCATTAACATAGCCTTGATGAATAGATTGTAACCATTTTGGAATAGGCATAGAAATAGCTGAAAGAGAAGCATGGTCATCAAATGTGCGGGAAAGAGCATCCACCACAAGATTGTATTTACCCTTCTTGTAAGTGATCTCGTAGTCATAACCCATGAGTTTTCTAACCCATTTTTGTTGTGTTGGGGATGAGACTTGTTGTTCCAAGAAATATTTTAGACTCTGGTGATCAACCTTGATGCAGAAATCATTCCCTAAGAGGTATGGACACCACTTCTGTATGGCATGCAAAATAGCCATCATTTCCTTCTCATATGTAGAGGCGGCTAAATTATTACGAGATAGGGATTTGCTGGTGAATGCAATGGAATGTTCATCTTGGAGGAGGAAAACACCAATTCCATTGTTGCAAGCATCACTCTCAATAGTGAAGGGCTTGGAAAAATCAGGCATAGCTAGAACAGGTGTGGTACACATAGCTTGTTTCAGTTTCTCAAATGCACACTCAATAGTAGGTGTCCATGAAAAATCATCCTTTCTCTGTAGAGCTGTTAATGGAGCTGCAATATTCCCATAATCCTTGAAAAACTTGCAGTAGTATCCAGTAGTCCCAAAAACCCATGAAGGCTATTCAAGGTCTGAGGAGGTGGCCAAATTTTCATGGCATCGATTTTGGCAGGATAGACACGAAACCATTATGTTGAAACAATATGCCCGAGATACTTGAATTCCTTCTGCCCAAAAACACATTTAGATTGTTTGGAACAAAGATGATGATCACAGAAAAGTTGCAGTAAAAGATACAGATGTTGGAGATGCTCAACCCAGGTTTTACTATAGATGAGGATATCATCAAAGAAGACCAGAATGAAGTTTCGCAAGTAGGGCCGAAATATTTTATTCATCAATGCCTAGAACATGGAAGGGGAATTTGTGAGGAAAAATGGCATGACCAAAAATTCATAATGGCCATCATGTGTGCGGAAAGTTGTTTTAGGGATATCATCTGCATGGACCCGAATTTGGTGATACCCAGAACGAAGATCCAACTTGGAGAAAAAATGAGCACCATGGAGCTCATCCAGAAGCTCATCAACAATAGGAATTGGAAAGTTATCCTTGATTGTGATGTGATTAAGTGCTCAAAAGTCGATGCAAAGGCGCCATGACCCATCTTTTTTTCGTACTAGAAGGACCAGTGAAGAGAAGGAACTAGTACTAGGGTGAATAACACCTTTCTTGAGTAAGTCTCGAACAAGCATCTCAATTTCTGTCTTGTGGTAAAAACGATAGTAATAAGGCCTGATGTTGGGAGGGACACTTCCAGGAAGGAGTGGAATACGATGGTCCTCGGGTTGAGAAGGTGGAAATCCCACTGGCTCAGCAAACACACATGCATATCGATCCAAAATTTGTTGGAGATCCAATGGAGTAGTTGATACTATTGTAGGTTGCATTTGTATGAAATTGAGTTGAGCAATGATATCATGTGAACTTTTCTTAAGATGTTTTTCCATGCGATGCGAACTGATGAGGCTAAGAGACCCTAGTTGTAATACCCATAATGTGTGTTTGGTACCATTAAGTGAAAACTACATCCAAAGTTCAGCAAAATCCCATAAAATGGGTCCTAGTGTGCATAACCATTGAGCACCCAAAACCACATCACATCCACCTAAGGGTAAGGAAAACATGTCAGAGCGCAAGTTATAATCCCCCATAGAGATGTGTACATTACGACACTTCCCTTTGCAAGGTAAGGTGCCCCCATTGGAAATCATGAATTCAAAGCTGGAGCAAAGATGGATGAAACAATCAGCCTATTTGGAGATCCTCGGTTCAATGAAGTTGTGAGTGCTACTAGAATCAATGAGTATTGTAAGAGGGAGTTTTTTGAAGAACCCTTTGACCCACATGGTTTGTGGGGTGGTGACTCTAGCTAAGGCATGGAGAGATATCTCTGGTTGGTCCTCTGGAGCAGGAAGTTGTTGAATGTCACCATCATCATCTATGGGATCCTGAGCATCATTAAAAATTTCAGGTGCGGGTGGAGAATCCACATACAAGCGATAGAGATTTTTCTCAACACATATATGTCCCCGGGTGAATTTCTCGTCACAATTATAACAAAGCCCTTTTTCCTGACGTTCCCACATCTCTACTTTAGACAAATGCTTGATAGGAGTGGTTCTAAGAGATGGAGGATTTTGGGTTCTTTGAGGAACCATAGGTCTGAATCAAACAAGAGTGGATTTGGAGCATTATTGAGCCCGAATATTGTCCTCTGCTAGCTTAGCTAACCCGAGGGCTTCGATCATTGTGTTGGGGCAGAACATTTTAACCTCAGAGCGTATTGCATCCTTCAGAACACTGATAAAACAACTAAGGTAGAATGCATTAGGCAATCCTTCTATGTGATTGGTGAGTTTCTCCCTGATACTCCCGCACAGTGCCAGTTTGGTGAAGTTTGGTGAGTGCTCCTATGAAGTCATAAAAAGCGCTAATACCAAATCGTTGCAAGAGGAGTTGGGAAAAATATGTCCAGTTTGGCTCAGCATGAGCCTTGATGTACCAATGGAACCATTGAAGTGCTTCATTTTCCAAATGAAAGGATGTAAGGGGGACTTTATTAACATCAAAATTGTTATGCAGACTAAAATATTGTTCTTCCCTATAAATCCATCCAGTCGGATCATCACCATTGAAGTGAGGAAAATCTAGCTTTTGCCTGTGGAAGTTGCTAAACGATGAGAACCCACTGTCTGCAAAAGACTCAAGCTGGTGGCAGTTGGTCATGGGTGAATACTGAAGATGGAGGCCGAGAAATTTTTGATATAGATCCTCAAGTTTGGACTTGATGGTGGCAAGTTCTTCTTCCATTTGTTTATTTGCTTTGGCGCGGGTGACAACCATGAGCAATTTAATTTTTTTCGGGTAATGGGTAGAAAAACAAAATTGGAGAGGGTTTTATAAAATGATATTTTTTATTTGGGAAAAATTTGGGGGGGTAATTAGGGTTTTACAAGGTTTTGAACACTTTTTTAGGGACAAGAAGCAGAAAATGTGAATTTTAGAAGTGCGATGAAGGAATTGGAAAAATTTTCAGAGAGGGACAATGAAGCAAAAAAGGAAAACAAACACCGTGGAAAAATTTGTAGGTGATTGGGTGAGAATCAGAGAAGTTATGAAAAATCCTAAAAATTGACAAATGTGGAATTTCGGCCTTAAGGAAGTGAAATTGGGGATAAGGGACTCAATGAAGGAATATGCATAATGGTATTACAGGGGTGATAGTGAAATTTCAAGGAAAACGGAGCTAAATCAAGGAAGATATGGCTAAAAAATAGAATTTTTTTTTTTACCTGAAGAACTGATCTGGGGCGGTGCTAGAAGCTGCGTTTTATCAATAGGAAATGGAGTAAATGATCTGTAACAATTCTGAAATTCTTCACGTTATCAACTGTAAATAGAGATGGACCCCAAGTATATTCAGATTCCTATTGGTTCAAAGGTAGTCACTTGGCCACCAAGGCTATCTCAAGCTTGAGTATTGGGGCAGTACCCCTCACTTCATGGCACAGGTAAAACTGCTAACTGTTTGGCCAAAAACAATAGTTCTTTGGTTTTCCTCATGGATGGGAATGTAGTCAATCTGGTGGGGGTTGTTTCCCTTTTCGCTTGGCAGGTCCTCTCAATGGCCAACTACTTCAGGGTTCTTGTGGTACTCCTCACAATGAGTTTTAGGGCTATCCCCAAGTACTTCCCATAGTTAAGTGGATAGGGTTTAATCCCTGATCCGGATGAATAATATTGCTACAAGAAGAAGAACAACTGTAAGGCGCATAGAGCCAGGAAGCACGAAAGAAATTTTTTTTTCCCGAAATGCCACCCAATGAGCCCAAGAAAGTGCTCTGATACCAGATGTGGAGAACCTCTTGCAATAAAAAATAAGAATGCATGATATAACATAAATTATGGATCATAGAAGAGATTTTATTAATCGCAGGCCACTTCGAGGGGGCAACCTACTTTGAGCAAGCTCACTAAAAAATAACTCTTCGATGCTTTCATTAGCCTCAAAATATACTTATATACTAAGTCTACTCTAAAAAAATATTACTCCACATGAATGTGGGATAATGCAACCTATTAACTAGATGAATTAACAACTATTACTTACTCCCCATGAATGTGGGATAATACATCATACTAATGGGACGACTTACAAAGCATATGCATCTGACAAAATATACCAACAAAATAAAGAGGGGGGTTGACACGGGTTCTTAATAGGTGGAAATTAAAAGTGTTCAATGACATAGGTTTTATGAGGCTAGTTCATTTGTTAGGTGGAACAAATTTGTTGTTAACATCATCATCATCATGATCATCATCTTCACATGACCTATTATATTCCTTAGAGTACAATTTATTTCTTTGTTTAGGGATATTCTTCCTCATTTTCAGGGCTATCATGTTGGTATGCCTTCATTTTCTCTTTGTGATCGAATTATTCTTCGCTATCATTGTCTCTATTTTCTTTGTTAGGACATTTTGAAGTGAAATGACCTACTTTACCACATCTAAAAAATTTGAAGGGTAAGTTACCTTTGTATTTTCCTTGACCCTTTTTAATCTCCTCACAAATCTTTCTTCCTCTTCATCTGATCCAACATATGAATGTTTGTTATGATTGTGATCACTGCATCTTTTTGTCTTGGTGGCTTTGAAGGCTGTGTCTTTCCTAGATGGTTTATCCTTTTCATTCCTCATCTTGTATGCAGTAAGAAACCCATGTAATTCATCTTTTGTCAACTTATCCAAATCAATTATGTCTTCTAGGACTAATACTTTGGACTCAAATCTCGATGGTAGAGTTCTTGACACCTTTTGGACTATTGCTTATTCTACAATTTTCACTCTAAGGATTTTGATAGCATTAACATTTTATTCAACTCAGAGAACATATGATGCAAGGTTTTCTTCTTCTCTCATCTTCATGGTTGATGACTGTTCTAAATAAGTATGAAACTTTTCTTTCTTTAATTTTTCATCTACTTCGACAAAGATATTTTTTTATTTTATCCCATACTTATTTTTTCGATGTACATTACATGACCTTGGTACATTCAGAATATAATAATCAACATAGTAATGCATTCCTAGTGCTTGGATTGTATTCATATTGTATTCAGTTAGCGACATCAACCGATGCATTTTTGGGACCATTGTAACCATTTTTCATAGATTTCCACACCTCGAATACACAAGAATCTAGAGACACTTCCATCCTTATTTCCCATAAGGTATAATTCAACCCATCAAATCTTGGTGCTATGTTCATACAGATTCCTTCCTGTCTATCCATATCTATGCAAATATCTATGTTGCAGTTGTTAAACTATTAATGAAGACACCCACTCTAATACCAATTGTTGAAATTCTTATATATATTAAGAGGGGGGTGAATCGATATAAATCATAGATTACACAATTTTTCACTTAACAAATTAAATTTCAAACTCTTTTTATGCCAAAAACGGTAAAGGACACCAATGCAAAAAGAATCTGTAAAGTGGCCTTATATATCTATATGTATAAATTTGATTACATGGATAGGAGACACCAATATCCAAGATGTGAGCACCAACTCATTTAGACACCAATTTGATTGGGACACCAATCCCACATACAAGAACCAAATTGGATATTATAGGCACCAACCTATAAGGACTTTAATGCTATGTGCAAGCACCAACTTGTTAATTCCAGGAAACGACCTGAGAGGAAATTAATCCTTTTGTGTAAAATATTACTCTATGTTAAAGCACCAATCTAAATGAATAGTACAATATCCAATATTTATTTTTCAACACCAACTAAAAGGAATCTCCAACTCCTTATTCTGCATTATCCAACACCAAATGGAAGGATGATTCTACTTCATGTTTTTTCCCCTTCCCTCCACCCTAAAAAATCTATGTTATAACAGAACTGTGACTTCTATGATATTCGGTCTGCATCTTCTACAATCAACAATCTGCGATCTATGTCTTCTACAATCAACAATATGTAACTTCTGTGATATGCATCTTCTTTTACTTCATGTGTGATAGAGTGCAGATGGAATCTTCCTTAGACAAGGGAAGTACACAGTAGAGATCCTGAAGAGGTTTGGGATGCTGGATTGCAAGGCCATGGCCACACCTATGGCATCGAACCTGAAGCTTTTGAGTGATGCTTCATCAGAGTCGATTGATGCTATGATGTATCATTAGATGATTGGGTCCTTGATGTACCTGACGAACATGAGATCAGACATTTGCTTTGCTATGAACACCTTTAGCCAGTTCTTGACAGATCTGAGAAATGTTCACTTGATTGCTGCAAAGATTGTTCTGAGGTACCTGAGGGGTATAGTTGATTAAGGGCTCAAGTACGATGCGAATCAAAAGATTAACCTAGAGGGTTATGTTGATTCATATTGGGTAGGAAGTTCCATTGATAGGAAGATCACTTCAGGGTGTTGCTTCAGTATGGGATCAAGTGTGATCTCTCGGTTTAGCAGGAAGAAATCCTATGTGTCACCGAGTACAGCTAAAGCAGAGTATGTTGCATCTTGTTTAGCTAGTTGTGAGGTAGTATGGCTAAGGAAGCTACTGTCTGATTTATTTAATCTCTAGTTATATGCTACTTGTATACATTGTGACAACCAGAGTTGAGTGAAGTTGTCAGAGAATCCAGTGTTCCATGACAAGTCGAAGCACATCGAGATCAAGCATCACTATATCAGGGATATGGTGCAGAGAGGAGCAGTGAAGCTCCAGTATGTTGCGATGGAGAAACATATAGCTAATGTATTGATGAAGCCTTTGGCTAGGATGAAGTTCGAGTACTTCATGGAGAAGCTGGGTGTTCTCTAGATCGAGGTTTCCTCCAAGGGAAAGTGATGAGACCCATAGCCATTCTGACATGGTGAGAGGATTGGTTCCTTCCATGGTCAGATATAAGGGATGAGCCATTCTTTTATGGTGAGAGGATTCATTCCTTCCATCACAGATATGAGTGCTGAGATCCATAGCCATTCTGACGAGTAGGTCTGATATAAGGGCTGAGCCATTCTATTAGGGTGAGAGGATTTGGTTCCTTCCATGTCAGATGTGAGTGTTGGCCATTCTGATGAGTAGGTCAGATGTAAGGGCTACCTCCATTCTGACGAGTAGGTCAGATGTAAGGGCTGAGACATTTTGTCATGGCTAAAGGATTAGGTTCCTCCCATGTCAGATGTGAGTGCTGGCCATTCTGCTAAGTAGGATAGGTGTAAGGGATACTGCCACTCTCCAGGAGAGTGGAAGCACCTGTTCCATTACCAGGTAGCTCAGTCTGGGACTGGGGGCCATTCTAACGAGGGTGTAGGATTTGGATCCTACTAGATCATATGTGAGTGCATGCCATTCTAACAAGGGTGTAGGATTTGGTTTCTACGAGGTCAGATGTGAGTGTTATGCCTTTCTAACGAGCAGGTCAGATGTGAGTGCTGGCCATTTTGGTGTAGGATGAGATCCTACATAGTTATAAGGGCTACCGCCTTTCCGACAAGTAGGTTAAATGTGAGTGTTGGCCATTCTGATGTGACTATAGGATTAGGTCCTATATGATTAGATATAAGGGCTACCGCATTTTGGATGAGGGTGTAGGATTTGGTTCCTACCAGGTCAGATGTGAGTGCTGTCCATTCTGACAAGTAGGTCAGATATAAGGGCTACCAAAGACCTATGAGGAGGTAGGCCTGCAACCAGCATGAAACAAGGCTGGCTCTGTAGAACTTCCTGTGATGAGAAGAGTCATGAGATAGCACACATGATGATGACCAGATAAGATCTAGATCGAGCTATGATCCAGATCCTGTTATGATGACTTCGAGAGATCCATATCGAGTGATGATCTAGATCCAGGAGTGATGATCCAATTCCATTCCAGTGATGATGATCTAGATCGAGTGATGATCCAGATCCAATCCAGTGATGATGATCCAGATCCAGTGGTGATGATCGAGTATGATCCAGTGATGATGGTCCAGATCGAGTGATGATTAAGATCCTGAAAAGAAGATGGCATGAAGATGAATAATACTGAAGATGAATATGACAAGATGATCGAGTTGATACAGAGAAGAAGACCAGTGCTGAAAATTGTGTCAAAAGAATATTTTCCTAGTTACAGGGAGTGTTGATGTATTTGTAACTTCGAAATGTATTCATATATGTATCTTATGTCTTGTAACCTGATGTTTATTCCGACATGTATCTATTATGTAATTGAGTCATGTTGTCATGCCCCGATGTTCCGATTGAAGGAATCTATAATGTAAACAAGTCATGTCAAGTCATAGTGGGTAACCCTCCAATTATCTAAGGATTAAAGTCCCCGTAGTTCTGGGGCACTAGGGTTATTAGACTCTCCTAGTAGAGTTTGGCCCTGGTAGGGTTTTAGTCATTCCAAGATTAGTATAAATAGAGAGATGGAGTCTCTATTTGATACACAACTCATACACACTCAAGTGTAGCGCATAGTTGAGGAAGGAGAAGACACTAGGGCTAGACAAGAAGAATATTACTACTGTTAGGAGTGCATCTTACTGTTTTGGGGTTTTACCTTTTGTGCTGATTCTATCTCTGAGGAAGTTGTGGGGTTTTCTCCTTTATGGTTTCCCTGAGGAAAAACACTGTTTTCATTGTCTCTTGTGTTTGATTGTTGTGCTTGTTATTCTCTTAGTTAAAGATCCTAATAATGCTAGCTTGAATGTTGAAAAACTAACACTCAGGTGTCCAAATAATAAACTCACCCCCTTGAAAACACCTCTTCTGTAGGGTTAACCTTGACAACCACTTTTTTAATATAGTAGGGGACTCTACAAAGAAAACTTCATGAATATATGAAAAAAATTACTTTCCTAGAAACTCTTCACAATTAAGGTGTGTATCTCTATCATGACATTCAACAAATTCCCTCAGCTTCTGGTTTGTCCATGCCTCAATATTTATATTATATGGATGCCACATCCCCCTTCGACATATATCATGGTCTTGTTAATAGAACCATTTTTGGGTGCAACTATACTTTGACCTAGGTTCACTTAACCACTCACCAACAAACACCAAGATACTGTCTCTTTTCAACATCACCTATGAAGCAAGTGAAGTCTCACCTGAGGTACCTATGGGAATTGTAGGAACCATGTTTCTACAACAGTGAAGGATAGTGAATCAAACCTAAAACAATCAATATCACAAAGTTTCGATGGATCATTAACATTTTCATATATTCCAGATAATGCAAATGACCAAATCATCACATACATTCATAACTACGTAGTAAACTTAACCATTCATCATGTGTTAACAGTTTATCAACATTCATCCATTATAATGCATAATATCATAATAAACATAATGCACAATAGCATTAATCATAATCACATAACACCAATGATTTCACATGGAAACCCATGATGAGAGAAAACCATGGAAACACTATTCTTATTCATGATTTGTAACAAATTATCCCTTCATGTCTATGAACACAGTCTGGAGACTTCCTCTCTTCTTATCTTTAGAAAATATCTACAAACTAAGATTTCATATCACTAAAACATGTTGCAACTCTCTCATACAAATTCATCATAACAAATTTACTTCATACCCAAAAATACTTCGACAATAAGACTGAAAACTAGCATTTGCCAAAATTACCAATCGATACTATCCCAAACTAGCCAAGCCATTACATATATATAGGAATTATTCATATATCTCCACACCCACTAAGTGGGCTCATAAATGTAAGTGCACACAAAATTATAACTTCTACAAACTAACTCCACGGTTGATGTAGTCAAATTCCCTTTTCCTTATTTATTGGTTGTTATGTCTGAGTTAATCCCAGTTTTGTGGGTTACATGATTATTGATCCTATTCACACCAAAATTGGTTCTCAAAACATACTTAAAAAACCAAAAATTTCTAGGGCCAACAGGTCCCCAACATTTACATGTGGCTCATCTTGATCCAGTTCAAGGTTGCACTTGGGGTGGTTTTCACTATGCCACAAACTCATCATATATGCACTTCACCTATTCGATTATCCACAGACATTATATTTCTGTCATTATAGTTCTTCCACCAACTCTATAGTAATATTCCCCTAGTTTTTGGTCTTGGTCAATGTAACTATGCAATCCTCTAATCATCTCGAAGACTTTCTCTGCTTCAGTTTGCAATTCCTCTAATTTCTTCGTCATCTTATACTTCTCCATCCATAAGAGATTGAATCCTTTTTGCAAGGTTTTATTCTCCACAACTTTATCCATCCTTTCCACGATGGAAGGAGTCTGTAATTAGATCTTCATCCTCGACATGTTACTCTATGCATCATCCAACTTGGTGATGATATCTTGTAGCACAACATCATATAATAGCACTACACATGTTGTGAAATTTCCTCATATAGCTTGGCACTCTGAGACTCTCAAACCTTAATTCTTTCAATAACCTCTTTCTCTTATGCTTGCCTATATTGCATGACCTCTACTGGGGTGCTAGGCACCAACTTCGCTTCCATATCCAAAATATTTTTCCTGATCCTATAATAACCCCACCTATTCATGACATCTTCACTTTAGTGCTCATCTCATCAACCACTTTCACTTCTATTACTACGCTATAAACCATTGCAATAGCATTCTACAACTTATCCTTCTTCTCATCAAGCTCATCCCGTTCTTTCTTTAGTTGTGCATATTGATCCTTCCAAGTGTTTCTCTGAACACAAAATTTAGTCATGTCTTCATATGTGTCTTTGTTGGGTACCTTGATTTCCTTGACAACATTTTTTTAAAGTTTTTTCAAAATAAACATTGGTAACACCAAGAAATTCAAATCAATGTAGCTCAACTAATGAGTCTCCTCCTAGATTCCTTGTTCATCAAAACTTAAGGCACATGGTGATAATTAGATTACTCTCCTCATTAGACTGGATACTTGGTGTGTTCATTCCTTAAATTTCTTTTCGATAGTCTGTTGTGCACCCTTTGAATGAAATGGTGCTATTTCAATAGCCTGAGTTTCTTGATAGAGCTCGGTTAACTAGTTTGTCATGCCTCCAAATAATTGTTTGATTTATCTTATTACTGAGAGAGGGGTGAATCAGTAATAATGTAGATATGTATATTATTTATCTATGACATTTTTTTACCCATAAAAACTTTTCAACAACAACAATAACAAACATAACAACGCACAAATATATGAGAATAATTGTATATCTATAACTATATGTATGTATTATTAACAAATTATACAACCTGATGAGAACTCTAAATAATTCTCATTTTTTTATAAGTTGGATTCAGTGGCTATTTTTACACCGAAATAAAAAAACGGTGCTACTGGTATCACAACATTTTTTTTCAAGGATAAAATTACAAAACATTAAAAAAAACTTCCTTGGCCCCCTTCGGCCCTCCCATTCCTCGCCCCCTTCTCCTCCCACCTCTTTTGTCCCCCACCCCCGGACATTCATCTTGGAATTTATTATCTCTTGTTCCCTTTCTACAAGTGAATATGAAGCATAAATCATTTTTTGTGGAAGTCTTCCTTTCTAAGGAAAAAATATCTCGATTTATTGACTTTCATCTTGCTTCACAACTTACTAAAATTGAAATTTTGTTTCTAACTTAGAAAAAAAATGTTTTCTTCATTAAACCCAATCAAATAAGAATTTCTTATATATATATAATTAATTTGTATTAATTTTTCAATACATAATAGAATACACAATAATTTATTTAAATTCATATAAGTCATTATTTAATTTAGAATGATCCTAGATCAATTTTAATGTTGTATCTGTTAAGCATTGAGAGGGATCTAAATCCTTGAGGTGTAAATTATTTCTAGATGTGTATTAAATTTAAGATAAAAAAAAATTACTATGAGCCGACATTTATTTTTATACCTTAGGATTTATAGCTGGCATGTTATATATATATATATATATATAGTTAACTGGCATTGCCATATCAATGTTACCCACGCTACAACATCTTCTTCATACGGGGTTATAGAGCACCTCATTACTCTCGATGCAATTAAAATTTAAAATTAAATATTTTAATAAATAATAATTTAACTAAGAATATAATGGCAAGGTGGTAATCCTCTACTTAGTAACATTAACACTTAAATACATTAAGTATAAATTAAATTATTTTCCTCTTTTAAACTTTTAAATACAAAAATATAAGAATTAAAAATTAAAATAACACAAAGTTAAATCATCTATATCTAAGTAGCACAACCACTCAACTTATGGTTAGTGAATGTTAATATCTCACCATTCAATTTTTAAGGCACCTGGATTTAAAAATAAATTTCAACCATCAATTGAAAAGATAAAAGGTTTTGTAAGCATAAAACATATGAAAAATATTTTATTTAAATGGTTCTACTTAACCATTTAACTAAGCTTTAAATGATGTTAGTTAAATGGTTCTAGTTAACCATTTAAATGATCTTAGTTAAATAGTTCTAGTTAACCATTTAATTAATTTCATTTAAATCTTAATCAAGATGCATTTAAACATAACAATACAGATGACCATGAAATGAATCATGGCTATACACTTGTTACTTTGGGGTTAATATGAATATTACTTGAATGAAAGTGATTTTTTGAGAAATTAAATAGGAATGACTAGTTTCTTATGTGATTTACATACATTACAAACCATCTATACCATCATGTTTTGTTGTTTAAGAATAAGAGGAAAACAATCCCCCATCATAACTTATATGGCCTTTGTGAGTGTAAATTGTTACTAATTGATGCAATTATATGTATGGGTTGTTTTCAATTCTAAAATTTATAAGTGTTTCCATCATTCTCATAATAATTTATTGCTGAAAAAGACCATCCTATAAGAAGAGATTATAAGAAAGAACATTCTTCCTCCCATTCTCCTAACATTTATTCAAGAATTAAAATGGACAGCTTAAAATAAAAGACCAGCCACTTTAAGGACGATTTTTGTACGGGTTCACCAATCCCTAACAATTGTAAGAGATAATTTTCATTTGGGAACCCTTTCCTAGGACGACAATGTTCTAATAACATGATCTATTGAGTATTGATGGCCAACGACCACGTCTTTCTTGGATTTCACTTGTGCATTTGAGATGAAATATTTTATGCCCCTTCCCTTTTTCGATCCCAATTTCCCATTTGCTAGCCCAAAACCCCCTATTCCTTTTCTCAATATCTAAAGTTGAAGACATTTCCTCAATCTCATATTATAAGGGGAAGAATTAGACTCTGAATCTTGGGAGGATTCTTTGTTAGTGGAATTAGATGTCACCACAATCATCCTAGGATGGATGGGAGGGAAAACTTCAAATCAAAAACCCATCCCCGTCTAACAAATATCCAACATCGTTGAGAAAAAGAGACCCTTAAGTGACCCTAAATCGTGAACAATCAGAAAATTGGAGGATGGGAACCATAAAATCAAATGCGAGAGCATGGGAAGAGAACTACTCAGATAAAAATAAGGCATCCAAGGCTAGAATGGAACTAGATGTCCACCTTTCATGGATTTCTTCAAAGAATAAGAGGAATATAGGGCCTACCTAATGGACCTCAAGGGAAAAATTGACAAATATGAACTAGATATTTTAACCTTAGCTTCCTACCTCTTCTTCATTGCTATTGCACTCCTACTTATTCGATGATAGTATAACCATTTTTGAAGTTGGGACATCACCTTTGTTGTCACATGCCCCAATTTTGCAAAAGAAACTATTTTATATTATTTGAGGAACATTATGTTAAATTTTATGCTAAGTTGTAATTGATGACCAATGGGGTCAAGAATATTTAATGTAAATTCAGAATATTTTATTTATAAATAAATAAATGAGGAGACGACATCTTAGGAGAGCTATTAAAAGAGTGTTTACTAGTCAAATTGGTGGAGGAGACTGGGTGGAGAGCAAACTAACATATGGCAGCATCCTCATACCACTTCCAATTGTTGCAGGTGGCAACCTCCCTATATTTGTGGTCATGATTCCCTAAGAAAGTGGAATCAGAGCAGGTGGCTCAATTAATGAAAACTGACCTAGAAGACCTAGGCATCTTTATAAAAATTTCCATTGAAGAGAGCTGAGGCTGCTCATTCTAGAGAAGTGATCATTCAGGGTGAATGAATGTACTTCAAATAAATTCAATGGAGGGGAATCTGGAAAATGTTTGAGGGGATAACTGCTATGAATGGTCTAGTTACAACTTTTAAGCTAAAGATCATACTACTGAGAGCAGATTGTTTTACTGAGGTATTGAACTAGTCAGGTGACAGAGGGTTCTATGTTTGCATTCTCCACCTAGTTCTTAGCCAAGAAGACCAGGAACAGGCTTGGGGGTCCTAAGGAAGTGTTTTTTGAGCACTTTCTTGGAGATTGGTAGGGAGGAACGAACTCCTAAAGTTGTTGTCGTCTTTTCCTCAACGGGTGCTATGTTATTTTATTTTACTGTATCAGTTAAATAAATCTTAGTTTATCTGCTATATGAATGATAAAGTTCATATTTTGTGAAATGTTAGATTTAGTATTCTTATTTGATTATTTATAACAATGAAAATGATTTAGGAAAGTAATGAAATAGAAAGAAAATAAATTTCTAGGTTGTGTTTTTCCACACCTGGAAACCAGGCCGTACTCTAGCATAGCCAGAATGCTTTAAATAAATGAAATAATCTTTAAGAGAATGAAATTAGAAGATATGATTTTGTATCTATAGGTAAACAAAGTAAATTTTATTTCACTGTTTGAAATGCAATGAAATAGCAGTGTTATGTTTGTTTATATTTACTGTTTTACTTAGTTTAACTAAATGAAAATGCAGGAAAAAGAAATAGTAAATTTCACTAGCATTATAGTAATAGTATACATATAGGAAATAAAAGTTTATAGGAGATAATAACTAATATTCAAGAAAGTATAGAAACAAGTTAATGACTAAACAGTTCTTCTTTTAAAATATTAACTTAATCTTAAACTATTACTTTATAAAAACCAGGTTAAGGTTTGTTTATAAACCCTTTATTTATGTAAAATAAACAGATTTCTAGAGTTAACATTCTCTTCTCTATAGAGCTCTAAATAATTTTAAATTACAGAGTATTAAATAAAGATAAATGTATTATAAATAATAAATGGAATAACTAAGAATTATATATAATTATGCATCTTAAAATTAAAAAAAAAACAGACAGGTTTATACATGTAAAAAAACACTAAGGGTTGAAACCCCTTTGACTAATCTATTTAATTACAAATTAACCTGTAATAAGTTTTAACCAATTACATTGTTAACTATGTAACAAACTTAATAAGAAGGTGAAAATCCATGCTTTAGAATAATCATAGTCTTTACCTGAAAGTAAATATCTTTTATAATTCTTTTAAACAGTAAAGTAAACATAATAACGAAACCACAGTTCACATCTAACAACAAAACGAGATAGAGCTCATTTGGAAACTCAAAGCTTAAACAAATCCTTTCTTTTTAAACGCCAATTGTATTACATTTTCAAGCCGCAAGGCTAAATCCATAACCAAAAAATACATTCATATCATAGTTTAAGAGCCGGTACTACCCAGCATAAACAACAAGGGTTTTTAAAGTAAACTGGAGAGCAACATACTAAACATTTTAACCAGACGAAGAAACCGAAACTAGGCTTCCAAGCACTATTTTTTCCTTCCAACAACCCTCATCGCAAGTAGGGAAAAACCCACATCGAAACCAGGGCTTACCGGTTGGAGGCCACGAGTTCACAGAAGCAGGAAAATGTATTTATTTCCACTGAAGTTTGGAGCTGTTATGGGTTCCTGTAAAGAGCATATTATCGGGCGTTAGAACAATATTCAGCTTCTAAGCTTAAACCCTAACTACAATAAAGATTAACAAAGAGATTTCATAACTAAGAATTTTTTTAAATTTGTTATTACCTGCAAGTAAGAAGAGAAATCGAGTAGTGATGGAGCTATCACCAGATTAAGTGAATTATGCAGAGGAATATTTAAACCCCTACGCCAACCCTAGAGTGGAGATAGTATTAAACCAACTTAAACTCAACAAAGTCGTGATGAGCAGCAAGTAAGATAGAGTTGAAACCTTGTACAGGCCGCGAGCTAAACTATTAAACAAATAACCACTCTCACAGTAAAGCTTACAACCAAGAAGATTCAAGACCTTAAGACTGAGAAATGAGACCACACAGTAACAAACACAAGATACGGAGCAAGCAAAGCATAGGAACAGCCTCTCATGGTCACCAGGAAAAACTACACAGAGCAGCCCGCAGGCCGACGAAACCCTTGAAGTCAAATGATAGGTGAATAGGGTTTCCTGTTTTTTAAGTCACCAATGCATGGATGATAGCAGACCATGTGCCCTCTAATTCTTTCAATTACGCGAGGGTCTTGTCTATAGTCAACCTGCACTACCAAATATCGAATTATTATTGCTTTGATCAATAAAAAACTTTGCAAATTGACTATAGAAGGTATATATTTATTCATCATTGAAATGCAAAACTATATCATTACAATCGATGGTTTAAGGCTTGTTATAATTGTTAATAACACATCTATGTAATTGACTATAGATTAAATGTGTTTGAACCTTGCCATTTAAACAATCATGAGGTTCGACCTTAATATAAATAATTATATATAATTATTTGCATGCTTACCTTGCTAATGATAGTTTGATGGTTATTATCATTGTTTATGATTGCTTGGTCCTAGAATGGTATAGGAATATTTATTTATAATGTTTCAATTTGATGTCTACCTTAGGTTAGAAGTGTTAGTTAATAAAATCTACCATAGTAGTTATCATAAACTACAAATTATTATAATGTGGAGACATTACAATAGCAATCTTACTATAGTGTAAACCATTCACACGATTTATAAACTATAGGAATAATACTAATATTGTATTTATCTTTAGTTCGACTTTATATAAGTGGTGGTTAGGTAATATTCCACCTTAAGATAATGTATCTAGTTACAAAGAACCAAACTTAGATTATATCTTTGAAATTACTAGGTAGTAGGGCTACCTATGGATATAAGTAATAATTATATTTGGTACATTATAAGAAAAATAATGTGGTATTGTTTATTGTTACAATAATACTTGCAGCAAGGAAATAATTTAAGTACTGAAGTTTATAACTTGGTGGTTAGCATTTTACATACTAACAACAGTTTGAAAGTAGTCATTTACACAGTGGAGAAATGTAAAAACAAGGTGCCGCGTTGGATGATTTAGTAAATCTGCGTTGGAGATTTACTAAATCATCCAATGCAACTCCTTCTTTTTACATACTAACAACAGGTTAATAATTTTCATAGCTAGTAAAGAAGAGACAAAATAGAAATATGTAATCTATTGGAAATACTTACCATTGAGAATTCTAGAGAGTACATTCATGCATAAAAGGAAGTACATTTGAAGCATAACATTAGTAGTATGAGAATGTTACTATAAAAGTAATCGTAAGTCAAAGAACTTGAGCTCTAAGTTCACAGTAAGGATCTACTTGTTTAACTAAGTATGGAAAAGATAACAATATTTATGGATAAACATTGAATACTATCTTAGAAACAAAAACTATGGAAGAAATTACTTTACCTCATCCGAGCTTTGCTTTTATATAATAAATTTATTTACTAGAATATTATCATGCAACAGAAATACTTCTTGCTACCTTACGAATTAAACTCCTACTTGATCATTCGTTACCTATTGAACCTGTAAGAACTAGTAGTCCATCTGGGTTAGCATAATGCTAAGTAAGCCCCAAGTTTTCAAAGATAGATTTTCACCTACTTGCGAAAAAGTAAAATTATTAAAATAGCTAAAAGCAATCTGGATGCAATTCATTCTTATATAACTTATGAAAATTAAAATTGTATTAGTTATTGTATTTTGAAAACTAACTAATACTAATTGTTAAACTGTTTCATTTTTCGCTAACCGCTAGTGGTTAGTAAACCGTGTTATCAGACATTTTATGTTACCTTAAAAAATTTAATTTTTTATGAAATTTTGGGGTTATGACATGTGGTATCAAAGCACAAGGTTCAAACACTAGGCCTTGATGAAGCTCAACTTGCTTATATGAAACAGTGAATTTAAATCATTTTGCTAATGTTCTTTTCTTTTAATGTTATATACAGAGAAATTTGTTTCTGAGTTTAACAACATGTATGGAAAGACTAGAGGAATATGCGGAAGAGGAATCTCCTATAATGAACAAGAAAATTTACAAAGAGAACCTACACAAGAAGACATAACCACTAATTCCTTGGAACTTTTACAAACAGTAAAAGAATTAAAATCTGAAATGGAATCTATTAAAAAAGAAAATGAGAGGATTCTGAGAGCTCAGGAGGAGCTTAATCAGATCCTAATAGAAATATTTCAAACTAAGGGTAGGGGTAAAAGAGTCGATTCATAAGATATAAGTTACCAACATAATTATAAAAAGACTAAACAAACTAAAAATGAAAGCAACTCATCTTCCGAAGTATTTGGTGATCAACGTAATTCTCATTCCACTAGTGATAGTAGTGAGGATAACCACCATACTAGAAAGAGAAAATATAAACCATATGAAAAATTTTCTAGAGAGTTTAAAAAGATCAAGCCACGAACATTTAATGGAGAAACTAAAAATGGGGAGGAAGCAGAATCCTAGTTATCTGGGATGAAGAAGTACTTTCAGATTTATAACTATTCTAACAAATTAAAGTCTAGAATGTCTATCTATAATATTTCAGGGAAATCTGATATTTGGTGGAAAGATTTAAAGAGAGTGTAAGGAACAAGAGAGAAGAACATAAATTGGAGTACTTTCAAGAAGTACTGTAAAAAGAAATTTTTATCTGAACAAAACTGTTATCTCCCAAAATAATTTATTTTCATATGAAGAATTTAATTCACACAATGAGGGATATGAATGTCACTAACAATTTGAAAGCCTCTGTTGTTGATAAAAATTTCACAAAGTTGTAGCTTCGGTAGCTTGGGAGAGGATTAGAGCATCTCATTAGCCACTGATAGACTTACAGACTACGGCTTCCACAATCAGATGAACTCTTCGGTGATCAAAAGAACTAAAGACAATGTAGAAGCGAGGCAAAGTTGAAAGGTTCTGCAATGTTGGTGATATGAAGAAATAAATACCACTGAAGTCAAGTATCAGAATTCGGAACCACTACTTGATAAGGCGTCAGAACTTGAAAACACTAACCATCGATGAGATAGTCCACTAAGGAGCCGAAACGACGAAAGATATATAGACTATGGATTTCGATCAATCAATAGAAAATCATCAGTGATCAGAAGAATGAAAGACTATGGATCAGTGAGTTAGTCCACTAAGGAGCCGAAATGATGGAAGATATACATACTACAACTTCCGATCAATCAACAGAAAATCATCGGCGGTTGGAAGAACTAAGGGCTATATATCGGTGAGTTAGTCAACTAACGAGCCGAAATGATGGAAGATATATAGACTATGGATTTCGATCAATCAACAAAAAATCATTGGCAATCAAAAGAACTAAGGGCTATGGATCGGCAAGTTAGTCCACTAAGGAACCGAAATGGCAGAAGACAAATGGACAAGGATTGTGATCAATCAATAATCATTTCGATAGCGTGACAATAGGAAATAATTGGCGATTGGGAGAACTAAGAACTACATATCGACGAATTTAATACTAAGATCCTCCATGGTTTCGGCGGAACAAATAACTAAAGCTCCGATTCCTTCGTCAAACGACTTCCGAAAACGATAAGATTAGTTCATTTCACCTCTGAAACAGTGGCCGTGTTCCGTCATAAGGTGCCGACGGGCTAGAAGACAGAGCTTTCGATTGCCGATGCTGAGAATATTAGTCATTGGAACCTCTGACACTGTGGCAGCATTCTTCTTTGAGGTTTTGATGCATTAGTTTTTTCAGCTTTCGATCACCGACAAGCTAGTGATGGAAACCGTCGATGCATAAATAGTCGCGATGTTAATCATTTGAGGCATCGACATTGCAGCAACGTTCCAATCTAAGGCGCTGACGGGTTAGAGGTCAAAACTTCCGATCGTTGACCGCAGTGACAAGGTAGAAGAATCTGGTGGATTAAACAAGAAAGAGCACCTATGATCACTATCAAACACTTCAGTTAAATGCTGAAACACTGGCTATTGGCGGAAATTTTACACTGAACCAGCAGTGGTGATTATCAGCAACCACTTTAGTTATTAAAAGTTCGCTCAGTGAACTAGATCTTCACAATAGATAGACAAATAGTTAGCAAGGGTTTGAAGCCCTAATCTGAAAAAACTATCACTTTCAAGTATTTTTTGTGTAAACAGATCAGATTTTTAGGATCTGTCATTTTTGTAGAAGGCTATAAAGTCCATGATTGATTTTATAATAAATGTTTGACTTTGGGGATTTGTAGGCCTATTCTATTGCCAAGCGTCTCATCTTGTTTATTCGAATCATAAGCTCTTTTTTTTATTAGTTGTTCATCCATTGTCTTTATATTTACTATACTTATGCCTGGATGTGCATTTGTTATATTTTTATCCTTTAAGCTAGCATTATGATCTTAGGATCTTTTAGCTGAGAGAAAAACAAGCACAACAATAAAACATAATCACAACACAAGAGACAAGAGACACAAAGAATTTTCCTTGGGGAAACCATAAAGGAGAAAACCCCGCAACTTCCTCAGAGATATAATCAGCACCAAAGGTAAAACTGGAAAATAGTAAGATGATCTCTTGACAGCAACAGTCTCTCTCTCTCACATTGAGAGAGCTTCTCCTCTCTCACTCATGCGCACCAATGAGTGAGTGTGTGTGTATGAGTATGATAAATAGAGAGGCTCTCATTCTCTATTTATATTCTTCCATTCACTTGGAACCCACTCCAACATGTCGGTCTCACTTAACAATTACTTACTAGAGCCGACATCTCTAGGAGTGTCTAATAACCCTAGTGCCCCATCACTTGTGGGGACTTTTCCTCCTCCGACCAATATGAGGGTAACACAATGGTGGGGACGATTCCCCTGACTTACAATGACTCACCTAGGGTCAACTTCACTAGGATAGTCTAATAACCCAAGGGCCCCACAATTGTGGGGACTTTAACCCTTGACCAATAGGAGGGTTACCCACAATGACTCGACATGACTTTTTCATTATAGAAACTTCCTGAAACAAACATCGGGGTAAGACATGACTCAAATAAATTACAATACATCCCATAATAAACATCAGGTTACAATACATAAGAAATACAAATGAATAGATTCCGAAGTTACAATTACATCAACACTCCCCCTTAACTAGGAAGGTATTCTCTTGACATAATTTATCAGCACAAGTCTTCTTCTCTATATCATCTGGATCATCATTGAGTTCTCGTCATCTTTGTCTTCAATTCATATTCATCTTCAATCCATCTTCATCTGGATCTATATCATCACTTGATCTAGATCATCATCACTGAATCTAGATCATCACTCAATCTGGATCATCATCACTGCATCTGGATCATCATTGAATATAGATCATCACTCGATATGGATCATCACTACTAGATCATATTCACTGGATCCAGATCATCACTCAATCTAGATCATCACTACTACATCTGGATCATCACTAGATCTGGATCATCATCACTGGATCTGGATCATCACTACTGGATTTGGATCATCACTCGATTTGGATCTCTCAGAGTCATCATAACTGGATCTGGATCATAGCTCGATCAGGATCTCATTTGGTCATCATCATGTGTGCTATATCGTCATAGGAATATATATAGAGCCAGCCTTATTTCATGTTGGTTGTAGGCCTAACAATCATGTAGGTATTCACCCAGCACTTACATCTGACTTACTTGTCAAAAAGGAATTCCCAACACTCACATCTGATCATGTAGAAACCTACAATCACATCAGAAAGGCCTAGCACTCACATTCACCATCATGACAAGACATCACTATCATCTGTGAAAAGGTTTCAACACTTATATGTGACCTGGAAGGAAACAAGTCCTCCACCCTTGTTAGAAAGGCTTGCACTCACATCTAACCTGGAAGGAACTAAATCCTCCACCCTCGCCAAAAAGGCCCCCAGTCCCAGACTGATCTACCTGGTAACTAACCAAGTGCCTCCACTCTACCAGAGAGTGGTAGTTGCCCTTATATCTGACCTGGTAGGAACCAAATCCTACACCCTCGCCAGAATGGCCTACACTCACATCTGACCTGGAAGGAACCAAATCCTCCACCCTTGTCAGAAAGGCCCCTAGTCCCAGACTGAGCTACCTGGTAACAGACTAGGTGCCTCCACTCTCCCAGAGATTGGCAGTTTCCCTTACATCTATCCTACTCAACAGAATGTCCAGCACTCATATCTGACATGGAAGGAATTGAATCCTCTCACCATGACAGAATGGATCAGCCCTTACATCTGACCTGCTCATCAGAATGGCTATGAATCTCAGCAATCATATCTAACATGGAAGGAAATGAATTCTCTCACCATGACAGAATGGCTCAGCCCTTACATCTAACCTACTTGTCAGAATGGCTTTGGATCTCAGTACTCATATATGACATGGAAGGAACCAAATCCTCTCACCATGACAGAATGGCTCAGCCCTTACATCTGACCTACTCGTCAGAATTGCTTTGGGACTTGTAGTGAGAATTTCTTCTCACTACAGGGGTAAGAATGGCTCCCTTGTGCCTATAGGGCACAAGGGTAGGTTCCTACCCTTAGAAAACAATAAAAAATGGAAGTAAAAATGACAGTAAACAGAGCTACGAATTGAAAGTAAGCTAATCTAAGCAATAACAAGTAAATGGCAGCTATTGTAAACTACATCTAAGAGAAAATGACAGAAAAATAAAAGAGAAGCAATGATGGAGCATTGTTGAACCCCTCTGTTGTAACACTCCGGTTTTGACCCCATTGCATTAGATGTACATGATGTATATATTGTAAATAATCATGGTGCAGAGCTAAAGGCCAAGGCCCGCCATTGTTTGGTTATGCTATGTTTTGGGTTGAAATTGTCACCAATGGTGTATCGAGGCATGCGGCATATATTGAGTTTTGTCATCATGTAAATATGCATCTTTAATTAAATAACCCAACTAGCTATGCTCGTGGAAACTAAATTGAGAAGGGGCATGATTTTCACAAGGATAAGGGTGGGGGAAATTGTCAAACCTTGAGCCATGAGGGAAAAACCCATGTGTCACCACCTTGTCTTACCCAACCACCTCCATTAAGAATTGCTGCTGGTAGTTGGGGAAGTTATGGCTGGGAGTGGAGTGTGGTAGGACTGTCAGCCCTTGCCAACACACACACTCCACCAGCAGATTGAACCTCACGTTGGGTAGAAGAATGACTACAACGCATTTTTCTCCGTTGTCTGTTCATCCACGCGCATAAGTGGAGCTGTTCATCCTCACGCAAAGACAATTGTCTGTTCATTATTCTCATGCACAAGATTTTTCCTTGTTTTGGGCTCACACAACGAGATGAGAGCCATGCTATTTCATCCACAATTTGCTGTGAAGGGCCTTTCACATTTTCGGCTATATGTTCTCCTTACAGAATGGTATGGCCATGTAATATCCCTGTTGTTTTAATGATTGAGATTGGAACCATTGTTCTTCCCATGATTTATGGTCATCGTCGTTCTCCTCAAGATTTGTTGTGATTGTTGTGGTCTTCTTTATATTTTGGGAACGGGATTTTGTTCATCTCATGCACAGGCTAGGAGACTGTATTTCTTCCCCAGTGCAGTCTGGGTACGTTTTTCCTGGTGATTTCATTGTCCATGGCAGGCTGTTATTCCCCACATTTGTTGGTTGTGTATGTTGTTATGCTTTAGGGTGTGGTGCAAGTTTCCCTCACGCATAGACTGTTTGGATTCGTTTTCCCCTGTTAAGCTGTAATTGCTGAGTAGTTGCAAGCGTGCAATGGTTGGTCTTCGGCCTGATTTGGGAGTAGGGATGGGGGATTTGTTTGCTTGATAAACCTGGTGTGCATGGAAACCACATGGATAGAGCTAGAGGGATGGATTTCTTCTCCACAACCCCTGAATAGCACTGGAAGGGAATGCAGGGCCTGAGGGACTATATAGCAGAGAAGGGATTGATTCCTTGTGTTGGGTGTGTGTGGGTGTCTTAGAAGTCAGGATAGTTCTAGTGTAGGTGTTCCTAGCTCTGTAATGGGCTCACCAACTTATCATTTAGCCTTTCCCAACTCCTTGATGGCTTGATAAACCCAACTTTGTTGGCTTGGCTATGTTTTGCGTAGCCTTGGCTATGTGTAAGCCTGCTTGTTCCCTTATTCCTTGAAGAATCATGCCCAGCTCGAGGGTGGCACCACTGCTAAGAGATTAAGGAGCACGCTTTCCTATGGTTGGGTGGAACATTGCAATGACGTAGCTGGTTGCGGAATGACTTCTTCATAAGATAAGTAATCTTGCCTATTTTACTTCTGCAACCATATTTTCTGTTAATGAATGTGATGAACATGTTGAATGGATGCTTGTATGAATGTGTGTTTCTTCAGCTGTGTATGATAAACAATTGTGTATGATAAACGATTGCATCTGTGTATGATAAATGATCATGTATGCATGTCTAGTTCAAAGCATTTTATTTCAGCATTTCAGAAATTTTACTTACTAATGCACATGTTCATGGGGCTGGTAGCCCGGATGGTTGACGCCATGGTAGTGTCCTCTTCACCGATCGGAGGGTTGGGGATGTTACAGTGTGGTATTAGAGCTCATGTTGCAGCATGTGCCTGAATGAGCCATGAAGGGTGCAGTGACAAAGGTAGTATTTCTTTCTTCCCAGTAGAAATCAGTGAATGACTGGAAAATTCAAAAATGTGTCTAAGCGTTTGGAAAATTCAAAAAATTGTCTAAGTGTTTGAACTGTCGGTTCGTCGGAACACTTAGTGGGAAAGACTTCCGATGTAGTGGAAGAGCTAGGTAGAAGCATACCTGATGGAGGACAGTTGGAATGAAAATTGCAGGAAATTTTCTAAGTGTTTGATGTCCATCGGTAGAAAAAGTTGATAGAGTGCCCACTGTTGCGGATGGCTAGACAACTGTACGACCGATGGGTAAGGCCTCCGACTGTCGACGCCGTCCAGAAAGTTTAAAAGTTTGAAATTTTTCTAAGGACGAAATTGTCGACTATCAGAAGAAGATAGTGTTTCGTGCACCACCATTTAGGAAGCCTAGAGCACTAGTCTTCCGATGAGAAGAGACTGCCGATACCGATCAGGATATGCCACAGCAAATTGGGCCACCAATCAGGAGAAGATCGAAGATGATGAGTCGCCGTTGTGGCTGTTGAGGGAACTATTTCGCCGACGAAAAGAATATCAAGTGGCAAAAAGGAAGACAAAAAGGAAAATTTCAAAAATTTCTCTAAGTCGTGGAAACCGTCGACCATTGGCGATGGTTAGTAGATAGCGCTTCCGACAGTCGATGAGTTATGGTCCGCGGAAACTGCAGTGGGATCACTACCCAACGTTGCGGCTGTTTAATGGACTATCCTTCCGAAGGTTAGAAGATTCGATCGCCAACGTGGTAGTGCTTATTGGACCCGATCATCGATGAACATCGGAGAAGTTAGTTGTGCTGACCACCGAAATGTTGGATTGAAAGTTGGGATGAGACCTGATCCTGTACAAGGAAATTTTGAGTTTTTCAAGTGGGATTTTCCAGCATATTTCGACTGTTTTTCAGTGGATTTTCATGGGCTGAGAAAGAGAAAGTGGCAGCGATCTTATGCACCAGATTGCGCGAAAGTTAAATATTTCCAAAAATATTTAATTTTCAAGGGGGCAAGCCCCCTTGACCCCTGTCGTCCCCCTCATACAAATGTTCCTTGATGAAGAACTTCTATGTTTTGGGAAACTTGTAATTTTATAATTATTCTAGGAGAGGGTAAGTAATGATGGTTTATATCAATGTTATGCATCTAACACTTGTGTTACTAACACATTTGCAGAATTATAGTCACCTTCAAGAGCAGCATTCCAGGTAGTGCAGTTTGGTAAGTAAGTGGTGGTTCAGTCATGAGAACCCATGACAGATATGATGCTCAGGATTCTGATGAGCATGCCCGAGATACCATGGGAGAAAATGTCTGTAATAGAAATGATGACATAGAGTCTAATGGAAGGAGATTCCAAGAAACACCGTCAGATGTTGCAACCACAATGAGAAGCTTTATCAAAGCCCAGGAAGAGCAGCATCAGTTGAATGCTGCTATGTTGCAGAGTTTGACAGACTTGCAGAGAAAGATAGACTATGGATGAGGTACAGCAAGACCAGAAGGCAGTAAGAGCAGTACTAGGAGAAGGAGAAGGACTTCTAGTGGATCATCTAATTCTGAAGAATCTAGCAGGGATTGAAGTCATTCTTCTCATAAAAGGAAAATAAAGAGACACCATAGGGATCACTCTCGGGATGAATTTAAGAAATCTAAACCTCATACATTTGATGGTGAGGTAAAGATTGGACAAGAGGCTGAATCTTGGCTTCTTGGGATAAAGAATTACTTTCAAGTGCATGATTATTCAGGAAACATGAAGGCAAGAGTTTCCATATTCAATCTGAATGGAAGGGCATCCATTTGGTGGGAACACTTCAAGCAAGTAAAGAGTATCAGTGAAAGGAAACTTAAGTGGAAATAGTTCAAGAAGTATTTCAAGCAGAAATACCTCTCTGACAGGTATTATGATGACAAGATTAAGGAGTTCCATGAGCTGAGATTGGGATAGCGGACCATGGAAGAATACGCAAATACGTTTTTGGAGCTGTTGAGGTATGTCTAGTACATCAGAGACGAAAAGGTGAAGGTCCAACATTTTCTGAGTGGATTGCCTCAGTCTTACAAAGATAGAATTGAGTTTTATGAACCTAGAACTCTTGAAGAGGCAATAAGGAAGGCTAAGTATTGCTATGATCAAAGCAAAGGTAAACTTGATTACCATAAGGCATGGAAGGACAAGAAGAATGAGAAGTTTGACCAAAGAAATAAAGGTTTCAGACCTCCTAACTTCAGGAATCAGCAAAAGCAGCCATCCCAAGCTGCGAGTAAGCTAGTTGAAATGACAGAAGAAAAACCTAAGGATCCACAACAGAATAGAGGACCACTTCAATGTTGGAAATGTGGAGGACCCCACATGCACAGAAATTGTCCACTCGAGAATGAGAATGCAAGACCAATTTATAACATCCAAGAAGCAAAAACAGTGGGTCAAGTAGAAAGGGTAGTCCCTAGGATTTATGCAACACTGGAGGATCACCAAGCAGATCACCAGTCAACTGTGGTTGAAGTAGCAGGTAAGATTGTTGAGCAATCTATTTGTATTTTGATTCACCCTAGTTCTACTCACAGTTACATTACTCCTAGAGTGGCGGAGATTTGTGCTTTTAAGAAAGTAAAGCGTGGGAAATCTTGGTTAGTCCAACTAGCCACTGGAACTAAGAGAAAGGTCAATGAAGTGGTAGAGAAATGTCCATTGGTCATGAATGGATTGGTCATTTGTGTAGATCTGAATGTTCTACCTCTTGGTTCCTATGATGTTCTCATTGGAATGGATTGGCTAGAAGCTCATAGGGTAAAGCTTAACTGTTACAATAAGACTTTCGAATGCATGAATGAAGAAGGGAACCTAGTAGTTGTGAAAGGTATTCCAAAGGTGATTTCAGTACGGCAGGTTTCAGCAATGCAGTTAAAGAAGTTCTGTAGGAAGGGTTTCCAGTTGTATGCAGCTCATATTTTGGAGACATCAGGAGATGAAACTCCTAGATTGGAGGACTATCAGGTGTTACAGGAATTCAGGGATGTGTTTCCTGACGAGATTCCAGGGCTTCCTCCAAAGAGGGACATTGATTTCACAATTGAACTTGTGCCAGGACAGCACCAGTGTCCAAGGCACCCTACAGGATGAGTACACCAGAGATGCTAGAGCTGAAGATGCAACTACAAGAGTTGTTGGAAAAGAAGTATATTCAGTCGAGTGTGTCTCCTTGGGGAGCACCAGTTTTGTTTGTAAAGAAGAACGATGGTACACTCAGGTTATGTATTGATTACAAAAAATCGAACAAGATTACTGTGAAGAATAAATATCCTTTACCTAGGATTGATGACCTCTTTTATCAAATGAGAGGAGCAAAGGTATTTTCCAAGATTGACTTGAGGTCTCATTACCATCAGGTGAGAATCAAGGATGAAGACATTCATAAGACAGCCTTCAGGACAAGGTATGGACATTATGAGTTCGTGGTGGTAACATTTGGTCTCACAAATGCACCATCTACATTTATGTGCCTTATGAATAGTGTCTTCAACATGTATTTGGACAAGTTTGTTCTTGTTTTCCTTGATGACATTCTTATTTATTCTAAGAATGAGAAAGAGCATGAAGAGCATTTGAGATTGACATTGCAATTGCTTAGGGAGCATCAGCTATATGAAAAACTGAGCAAGTGTGACTTCTATAGAGATAGAATTCAGTATTTGGGTCACATTATCTCAGAGGAGGGTATATCTGTGGACCTTGAAAAGATTGAAGCCATTATGAATTGGCCTACTCCAAGAAATGTGACAGATGTAAGATCTTTCATGGGACTTGCAGGATACTACCATAAGTTCATTGAGGGATTCTCCAAAGTTGCACATACCATCACTTCTTTGCAAAAGAAGGGGATAAATTTTGGATGGACATAGAAGTGTGAAGAAAGCTTCCAGCAGTTGAAGAGTCTTCTCACCAGTGCACCAGTATTGAAGGTTGCAGATCCAGAGAAAGATTTTGTGGTGTGTATCAATGCATGCCAACAAGGGCTTGGAGGAGTCCTTATGCAGTAAAAGCATGTGATATGTTATGAGTCAAGAAAGCTGAAGGAGCATGAGAAGAACTATGCCACTAATGATCTAGAGCTTGCAGCCATAGTACATGCCCTCAAGATGTGGAGGCATTACTTGATGGGTAGGAGATTTGGGCTCAGAACAGACCATTGTGGTCTGAAGTATCTATTTGATCAGCCTACTCTAAATGCTAGGCAAGCAAGATGGCTGGAGTTTTTATGTGAGTTTGATTTTGAGATCAAGCACATAAAAGGAAAGGAGAATAAGGTAGCTGATCCACTCAGCAGGAAGGTGCAGGAAATGCATGTGGCATCTCTTAGTATTTGCCAATCATATTTGAGGCAGCAAATTGTTAGTCATGTTGCTGGAGATGAATTGTATGAACAGGTAAAAAGACAAATTGCAGCAGCAAGGTCTTGAGAAGAGGTATGAGGGATATAAATTGGAAGAAGATGGACTTCTCACTTATAAAGGTAGAGTTTATATTCCCGATGTAGCAGACTTGAGGAGAGTTGTTATGGATGAAATCCATCAAGCTCCTTATTCTGGTCACCTAGGATATCAGAAGACAATTGCTACAGCAAGAAAGCAGTACTTTTGGCCAGGAATGAAAAGGGATATGGCTGAGTACATTTCGAGGTGTATGAAATGTCAACAAGTAAAGGTTGAGCATCAACATCCAGTAGCCTTTTTGCATCCTTTGCCAGTTCCGGAATGGAAATGGGAAGTTATTTCCATGGATTTTATTACAGGATTGCCGATGACTTGGAGACAACATGATTCCATCATGGTTGTGATAGACAAGTTGACTAAGGCAGCACATTTTATACTGGTTAAGTCTACGCATAAGACTGATGGCATTGCAAAGATATTCATGAAGGAGATATTCAAATTGCATGGATTGCCGAAGGAAATAGTCTCTGACAGAGATGTCAAGTTCACTTCCAACTTTTGGAAGGGGTTGTTTGCAGATTTGGGTACAAAGCTTAACTTCAGCACGGCATACCATCCTCAGACAGATGGGCAGATAGAAAGAGTTAATCAAGTACTTGAAGACATACTTCGCATGTACGTAATGGTCAAACCAACCAGGTGGGAAGATTACTTACACTTGGTAGAGTTTGCTTATAATAATGGACAGTAGGCATCCTTGGGGATGAGTTTGTATGAAGCTTTGTATGAAAGAAGGTGTAGGACACCAGTGACTTGGGATAATCCAGTGAATAGGATTGTGCTTGGACCAGAATTGCTCAGGGAAATGGAGTAAGAGGTTGTAAAGATCAGACAGAATCTAAAGGCTGCACAAGACAGACAGAAAAGCTATGCAGATAAGCATATTGTGAACAGGGAGTTCAGTGTTTGGGATCATGTTTACCTCAGAGTGAGGGCAAGGAAGAGTTCCCTGAAGCTTGGAAGTTGTGCCAAGATATCACCTAGATACTGTGGGCCATTTGAAGTGCTTGAGAGAATAGGGCCCATTGCATATAGACTTGCATTGCCTACTAGTACTAGAGCTCATAATGTTTTTCATGTTTCTTTGCTTAAGAAATATGTACATGATCCTAACCACGTGATAAATTGGGATGTGATTCAGGTCGAACTCGAGGAAGAGTTCCGAACCAAGCCAATGCGCATCCTCGACAAGAAGGTCACAATGCTCCAGAATCAGGCCATAGGTCAGGTAAAGGTGCAATGGGAGCACTACGGACCTGAAGAGGCTACATGGGAGCTGGAGGATGCCATGTGGTTGGCACATCCATTTTTGTTCAATTCTGTGGAACAATGAGGTGATACCAGTGTAGCATTTTGTTCAATTTTGTAAAGCACTAAGGACAGTGCTACTGAAGGGGGAGTGGAATGTAACACCCCAGTTTTGACACCATTGCATTAGATGTACATGATGTATATATTGCAAATAATCATGGTGCGGAGCTAAAGGCCAAGGCCCCACCATTGATTGGTTATGCTATGTTTTGGGTTGAAATTGTCACTGATGGTGTATTGGGGCATGCGACATATATTGAATTTTTCCATCATGTAAATATGCATCTTTAATTAAATAACCCAACCAGCTACGCTCGCGGCAACTAAATTGAGAAGGGGCATGATTTTCACAAGGATAAGGGTGGGGGAAATTGTCAAACCTTGAGCCATGAGGGAAAAACCCATGTGTCACTACCTTGTCTTACCCAACCACCTCCATTAGGAATTGTTGCTGGTAGTTGGGAAAGTTATGGCTGGGAGTGGAGTGTGGCAGGACTGTCAGCCCTTGCCCACACGCACACTCCACCAATGGATTGAACCTCACGTTGGGAAGAAGAATGACTACTACACATTTTTCGCCGTTGTCTGTTCATCTACGCACATAAGCGGAGTTGTTCATCCTCACACAGGGACCATTGTCTGTTCATTATTCTCACGCATAGGATTTTTCCTAGTTTTGGGCTCACACAATGAGCTAAGAGCCATGCTCTTTCATCCATGATTTGCTGTGAAGGGCCATTCATGTTTTTAGCTGTATGTTCTCCTTACAGAATGGTATGGCCGTGTAATCTCCCCGTCGTTTTAATGATTGAGATTGGAACCGTTGTTCTTCCCATGAGTTATGGTTGTCACCATTCTCCTCAAGATTTGTTGTGATTGTTGTGGTCTTCTTTATATTTTGGGGACGAGAGTTTGTTCATCTCACGCACAGGATGGGAGATTGTATTTCTTCCCCAGTGCAGTCAGGGTATGTTTTTCCTGATGATTTCATTGTCCAGGGCAGGCTGTTATTACCCACATTTGTTGGTTGTGTATGTTGTTACGCTTTGGGGTCTGGTGCAAGTTTCCCTCATGCACAGACTGTTTGGATTCGTTTTCCCCTGTTAAGCTGTAATTATTGAGTAGTTGCATGCGTGCAATGGTTGGTCTTCGGACTGATTTGGGAGCAGGGATGGGGGCTTGGTTTTCTTGATAAACCTAGTGTGCATGGAAACCACACAGATAGAGCTAGAGGGATGACTTTCTTCTCCACAACCCCTGAATAGCACTGGAAGGGAATGCAAGGCCTGAGGCACTGTGTAGCAGAGAAGGGATTGATTCCTTGTGTTGGGTGTGTGTGGGTGTCTTAGAAGTCAAGCTAGTTCTGGTGTAGGTGTTCCTAGCTCTGTATTGGGCTCACCAACTTAGCATTTAGCCTTTCCCAACTCCTTGATGGCCTGATAAACCCAACTGTGTTGGCTTGGCTATGTTTTGCATATCCTTGGATATGTGTAATCCTGCTTGTTCCCTTATTCCTTGGAGAATCATGCCCATATCAGGGGTGGCAGCGCTTCTGAGAGATTAAGGAGCACGCTGGCCTATGGTTGGGTGGAACGTTGCAGCGACGTAGCTGGTTGCAGAATGAGTTCTTCATAAGATAAGTAATCTTGGCTATTTTAATTTTGCAACCATATTTTTTGTTAATGAATGTGATGAACATGTTGAATGGATGCTTGTATGAATGTGTGTTTCTTCCACTGTGTATGATAAACAATTGCATCTGTGTATGATAAACAATTGCATCTATGTATGATAAATGATCATGTATGCATGTCTAGTTCAAAGCATTTTATTTCAGCATTTCAGCAATTTTACTTACCAATGCACATGTTCATGGGGTTGGTAGCCCAGATGGTTAACACCATGGTAGTGTCCTCTTCGTCAGTCGGAGGGTTGGGGACGTTACATCTGCACACAGTGGGTTAGGGTTCTACCTCCAAAACCTGCAACATAAACCTAAGCTACCATGGAAAAAACCTGCAAACAATTGTTAATGAAAAACTGCAAATGAAAATATGAGTTAGAAAACAAGATAAACAAATAAACATAAACATAAATGAGATTATACCTCACTTAGGTGGAAATGGGCCACCATGCCCTAGCTCATGGGAGCACCTCTCTCTTGGTTTGGAAGCAATGGCTTGGAGAAATGGAGATGGAGGAGAGGGAGAGTGGGTGGTTTGAGAGCAAGAGGTCTCAAAGCATCCACGGGTAGCATAACAATAGGCAAGTGAGGAGTGTTTTAAGAGTGAACCCCCACCCTCCTTTTATAGTTTTTCCAAAGGATTTTAGGGTTTTAAGCCCTTGGTGAGGGGTTTAGCCCCTTTTGCCCTAACTTTAGCCCCTTTCAGGGTTTTAGCCCCTTTTTGAGGGCTTTAGCTCCCGAGGGTCTATTTTGGGCTCTTTTTGGGGTTTTTATCCCTTTTCTTCATCCTTGGGCTCTTTTGGAGGTGTGGGGGTCAAACGGAAGGTCATGGAAGGTCTTATGGAGTGAAATGAGTGTTGTGAGGTGGTGTCCTTGGGTGGTGTAGGCCATTGAGAGCTATGTGGGGGGTTTTTTGGGTTAACAAATTGCCCCCTGATGTGTGAGGGAAGGAGCTCAATGTATGGCCAATAGACATCATAGGATTTGCTGTCGAGAGGTGGTGCTTCCAGGGCTGGGGCATGGTGGCTTTTGGTTTTGTATTAATTTGGTTCCCATCAATGGGTGAGATACAATAAATGTGTGACATGTTTATGGATGAGGTGGGAATTCCCATGCTCATGACAATGCTAAAAGAATCATTTGATCTATGCTCTAAAATACAAGAGTCGATCATATACAATTGTTGTTACAATGATGGTTTCCTCTCACGTGAGGCTGAATACAATATTGATCTGCTACATTGGACCCATGGAATTCTCATGGAATGATATATCTTCATGACTGATGGTCTGCTAGATCTGGAATGGTACATAGTTGTATGGACTTGCTGATTGAGAGTTAGAGTCTCTGTGGTACAAGTATGTTGCATCAATCATAAAGGTATATCGAAGCACTGCTGGGTATTCTGAACACTCTCTCCAACGCAACCCGAAAATCACAAGGGACATAACCTGCTTAGGTCCCTCGAGTGGAATCACCAATGTGCTAGAGTCGGGTGACATCCGGGGTCTTCGACCGAGTACTGTGTGGAACAAACCCTGTACGAATCTCAACGGTACAATGATGGAGTTGAAGTCGAGCATGTGAGAAACACCCATCCCTAGAGGCACTAAGGACTCCTCTCAAGTGGCCCAAGGAACTCATTAATGATGTTAATGAAACCAAGGTATAGGGACCTCTGGGTCTATCCTTTGGAATGTGTGTGTTGGCATCGACAGAGGGAGACCCGCCCCTGGTCAAGGAAATGATGTTTCCTTGACCAGGGCGCGAGGGATAATCGAAATATGTGAAGCAATTTGCGGACCGACTCACTGAATTGGGGGGGAGGGGAGGGAAGGGAAAAAACTGAACAAGGCTAGGGGGGAATGGGAGACTCAAAATTCCTTTGTTCAGGGTATAACGGCAGGGTGGACCAGGTAGAAAATGAATCTTAACTCATGGGAATGGGATCATAGCTATAATACTAGGAATGTCGCTGCAGATGGGAAATACTTGGAGGAGGTGGACACTTTTGATACTGATGGGATCCAAGGACAGCATATTACAGAGTACTCTAAACAAAGGAGACCTAATGTGGGGATGTTGCTAAGCTATTTTTTGTGGGGTGGTGTCTAGGTACACCATTGTGGTATGATATCGTGGATTTTTGGCAAGGACGAGAAGGTAAATGCTCGATGGTGCTTTAAATTTTTAGCGAGTCTGAAAGTACGAAGAAGACTCCAGTGGGGGCTCTTTTTCGTTGGTAGTCTCCTATGCCAAAAAAAGGATAAAAGTATACATAGGAGAGCTTGCCCATCCTGGAGGGGATGAGAGACTTCTTTACCATTGGTAGTCCAATCAGGCCGAAAAAGGTTAAACCTATACTGACTGGACGATCATTCAAATACTTTTACAAGCATGAACGAAACCAAGTTTTCTCAGTGATATTTTCTTGATGAAATGGCTGGAAAAGAGCTTAAGGACAACCGATGGTGAGATTTTTCATCAAGTGCAGCCCCTCTGCCCGAGAAAGCACAAAAGTATGGAGAGGGGAATGATCTTGGCTTGATTGTGCCAAGGAGGTCCTTTTCATGAAATGGTCTACATGGTCCGAAAAAAGAGGTAAATGAGACAATGTAGACGCCCTTTCATATACTTTAGCAAGCAGGAAAGGAAGCAGCTACGCTCAGTGATCTTTTCATTGTTTTAAGGAGTCAGAAAAGAGATTAAACGAAACTCCAAGGTGGTCAACCAACTGCGGTGGCATGAGCGGTGCCCCATGTCAGGATGGTGGACAGAGGTCCAAGGGTCATCTACGTAGTATGGATGAAGCAGAAGGCTCTCAAACATACCAATGCCTACGTGGGATAGATCGTAGCAGAGGCCTGCGAGACAGTGCAGCAGAGGCATGCAAACCGAGGTGGCTCTCAGACAAAGGTCAGGAGAGCATGTGTGTGTGTTAATGTGGACGGACTTGACCACCTACGATGTAAGTACAATTCCGGAAGAATTTATATGCCAAATACGTGCAAGAAAAGAAATCATTTTGTGGACAGTGGTCTAGAGGTCCACGTAAGGTGCGGTGAATGGAAAAGACAACTAGGTGCTGAAAATACAAAAGAAAAGTTAAAATTACATATCTTGATGGGTGGCAACCTGAGGAAACTGCTATGTCAAATACATGGATTAAAAACAAAGGATTTTGTGGGAGATGGTCCAAAGATGTCTGCATAAGGTGCAGTGAAAAAGACAATTATAACTATAAAAATTAAAATATGGTACAATCCTTAACGGGTGGTGGCCTAATCGCTCGCATGAGTTGCGATCGGGCAGTGTGATAGAAGTACCGGTCCGTAGAGACTCGCATCATTATGTCATGGCTCGTGAATCGAGGTGACTAGTGGGAAATGGTCTTGAAATTAACTATTTAAACATGAGACGATGGTCTCATAACTAGATAGAGGATAGAATTTTGAAACCAGTGGCTGAACGGTGTCTCAAATGGAATCCGTATGGTCCTGTTATGTCGATCAGACGAAATTAGGTCAAATGGGGCCTATAAAAGGGGAGGGTCCACATGGTGAAGTGTCATTGTCACTGTTCATTGTGGAGTTGGAGAGGTGGGCCCTAATTCTTCATTTTCTGATTTCTCTTGATTCGATCGACAGTTTCACGAGCTGCGACTTGCAGGTAAAATCTATCACTGAACCTCTTCATTTTGATGTATTTTTGACTGGATTTGACCACCTAGAGGCCCCCCATGAGCTGTTTGGGGTTTTATATGCACTAGGTCGCTCATTTTGATGAGAAAGGTGCACCCTGGGCACATGTGTTGGGCCTTTATGAGTACCCTGGGTGCTCATTTTGCTTAGTTAAGTGCGCCCTGGCCCTCTTTGGGTGGTTTTTTTATGGTGCGGAGGTCTGACATCAAGGTTTTTTCCTTGTGTAGGATGGTGGAGATCAAATGGAGGGAGAGAGACTACAAGCCTATCATACATGCATCATTACAAGATGGGGGTGTTAGAGATACACTGGCCCACTATGGGTTACTGAAGTTCATGCGGATTCTGCTCATGCGGAGCTTGGGTTTACTGATGCAAACTCTGATCAGTTTTTGGGATGTTACTGAGGAGGTGTTCCTCTTCCAGGGACAGCGTATTGAGATTACGCTGGAGGATGTGTACTTCATTACTGGGCTCCCAATATTGGGAGTAGTTGGTGACTTGGCTCCTATACTGTCTCGGGGGGAGACATTAGAGGATTTATGTGAGCAGCACTGTTACGCTACAGCGTATGTGCATGGTTCTTACATCCTGATGTGTGACATCGAGGAGTTGTCCACATGGGTAGTGGAGACTTTACTACAACACATATTGGGTTCCATGAGGAGCCATAAGATTTCTGGTGATCAGCTGCAGTTATTCAAGCATGCCATTGGTGGCACATATTATGCATGGGGCCAAATGTACTTACAGGCTGTTCGATGTCAGCTGAATAGGTCGAAGACTAGTGGCACTGGTTTTTTCTTTGGATCCTTTCTATGTGCTTTCTTCTTTGAGAAAGTACCTACACTTTGTCCTCATCGGGCTGTGGAGGACAGTGGTCCACAGGAGCCGAGGATGTATAGGTGGTGCCAGATGATGATTCGCGAGGGTGGCGGTAGAGTGGGCCGCTTCTTCACAAAGTAGTTGTTGGAGCAGTGGCTCCAACTTCCTGTGGTGATTGAGGAGTACCCATACGCGGGTATGGGATTCCAAGGAGATCCAGAGATGCCTCGACCTCCTGGTCAGGTTTGGGGACCAGCTGGTATGTATGCTTGATGTTTTTATGTTCATCTTTGTGCATAGTATAGTTTGGATGGTTATTGATTTTCATGTTGATTTATGTGGAATGATGGTTCCCTTGGTTTTGTGTGTAGATGTTGGTCCTCGCCCACCACCTGGGCATCGGAGGTGGGTTTTTACTGTACCTCCTGCGGCGGCCCCTTCCAGGAACTCTCGTAAATGACAGCGGGATATGGATGGGCTGGTGCCATACATGGAGGAGGTGGCTACTGGAGTGTCAGATGTTGGCTGGCAGCACCTGAATACCAACTTTATTGCTACTATTCACAATCTTCCTCCCGAGCTAACGGGCGTGATGAGGAAGATGGCAGTGGCGTGCGAGCACTTTCACTAGACGGTGAGAGGTGGTGTTCTTGCATTGGATTTGTCTTCTTCAGAAGATGATGAGTCTGAGTTAGATGATGGGTCTAAATCAGATTAGTAGCCTTGTGGGACTGACCCTTAGTGCATAGGTTCCCTTAGGGGTTTTTGTGTCGCTTATGTATATCCTGTTGAGAAAGCATATGTGGCTTCTCCTTTTTGTATTGGACATATTGTGGACATGCAACTTATGGATTT